>JAEIIU010054622.1:0-22483 GCA_018874675.1 Drosophila baimaii | reverse complement strand
AGAACGGGGTTGTTCATGAATCAAGAAAAATGGGTTTGATTTTTTCCGTTCTTTTTTTTCTGGGTGTATAGAAGTGAAAGTGTTACGTTTTCGAAAGCTTAATAATTATTTAATTAAGGGATTATCAATCAAGGCAAGACTTTAAGAGGCTTTAGCTGGAAACTACTCTATTAATGGGGAAGTGAAAGCTTCTTTTCTCTTTTTTCTAGAATTTTGTAATTAAGAGATTATTTATAAAAGCTTTACAGAGGAAGAATTCGCAAGGTTAAAGTAATATAGTTAAGCAAGCTCAAGGTACAAATTATTAATAAGAATGCTATTATTCCTATTAAAATATAAATATATAATTAATAATAATATGTTATGCATATAATCCCAGCCATTAATAATAATATATAATGCAAATAATCCCATTAATTATCAAATTAGTTCATTACCCTCCTCCCCATTATTCCGGCTCTATTGTTAGCCATTTTTCCTAAAAACGTGGCAGCAGTCAAACGGAACAAAAATACCCCCTCTGAAATATTTGAAATATTCCACATCTTCGACCTATATTTTGTGAGATTCGCTAAAAGTATTTTGCCAATATACACTTTGGATACAAGTGTGCTTCATACCACGAATGTCAAACGGAAATGAGTCACTGCCAGAGAGTGTGTGTGCGGGAGGGGGGCGAACACGATCAAAGAAGCAATTACAAAGAACGGCCATTGAACGATCCAGCGGGTGTGAATGAAAGCGTGGAAAAAGGGGAAGCGGCAGACGAAGAGCATTTAGCAGATAGCAACAGGCAGGGTAAAGCTGGCTATAACCCCTAAGTGCACCACTCACTCTGCCTGACATACAGACAGAGCCAATACAATCGTTTGTGCATTCCAAGAATGCCGGGAAATGCCTCAAGGCGGAGGTGATGCAGAGGGAAAAATTAAATTAAATTAAACTTATTAAAGCAAAGTGTTTACTTGATCCATATCAAGAAATTTATAAAAAATATAAACTCTCTCATTTAGGAACTCTTCGTTGTATTCTTTGCAATTTTTATTATTTTCTATAATAACCCTTATGAACTTTATTTAATATTCTATATATATATTCTGTTTTAAACCATTTTGAATTTGAAGCAATGATCGCCACAGTCCTATATCCCATATCAGCAGTATGCACAGAATGTAAACAAAGCACTAGCGTAATTTATATACTTTTAGAGTTAAATAACGAAAGGTTTTAGGCAAGTCTCATATCATTCTTAGGACTTATCATTTAAAAAAAAAAACCTTTAATAACTTTGTTAAATATTCTATAAATATATTCTGTTCTTAACCTTTTTTTAACCGATAACTTAAAGCAGGGATCGCCACAGCCCTATATCGCATGTCAGCAGTATGCACAGAATGTAAACAAAGCACTAGCGTAATTTATATACTTTTAGAGTTAAAAACCTAAAGGTTTTAGGCAACTCTCATATCATTCTTATGACTTATCATTTATAAATATAAAAGCTAACATCATAATAAGTTTAAAGTAATTTTTTCCTTTGTTTTTTTCCTTAACTTTTTGGGTTCTATTACAATTTATTTAAACGCTTTGATTGGTTTTTCTATTGACCAAAGCTTGTGGTGATGGTGGTGCTCCAATAAGGTCACTTACAACTCCGCCAGCGACTGCAACAACTGCAATCTGTAGTACGCTGTACGGCCAAGGACGGAAGAAATGTGTGTGAGCAGATCGGGCTGCTTGACTTGACGTCAATTAAATTGGCTAAATGCCTGAGAAACTAGTTTTAGCCCGCTCCCCAATGGCGATTACATGACATGAAAATCAATCATTAACATTTGTATATTGCAGACATACGTATTTGGTAACCTGTGTGTGGCTTTTCGACTTCGACGGGCCCCCGTTTTCAGTCGCCTTTTGTTATTGTTGTTTTTTGTTGTTTTTATTATTGACTGCCGCTGTTATTATTGTTATTGTTTATCGTGAAGTTTTAATGGCGTTTTGTCAATTTGTTGTTAATTTTCATGGCTCATTACGGCATTTTATTATTTACCCGCTGACATAAGAACGCATTAATAATTTAACGATCATTTATGAATAACACAAGCGCGACAACTAATTGATTTGTTCAGCATAAAATAATAATTATATATAGGAGAGATATGTGTTTTTGTATGTCTGCTTGGGAGTTAGCGGGGCATGGCCATAAAAGGCGAAAATTAATTTTATTTGCAGACAGGCCATAAAACGACTCGCGGACATAAGCCTCGCGGTTGCATCAGCCAATTCCAATGCGAATTGTGTTGGCCATGATTCCGAGCGATTGCCGCCCCTCACCCCGAATGCTTTGTATTAGTGTTGAGTCATGCACTGCAGTTAGTAAGAGAGATAGATACAACTCTAAAAGATAAGGTGTCTAAGTGATAAGAGGCTGCATGTAAGAGGTCTCAGAGATATCACTCGAGTGCTGTGACCCATCATATTTATGGAGTTTCCCCAAGGGATCCCCCTTTATCCTGGTACTCTAAGAACCCCCTTATTCCACACAGAGATCAGCGGTGTCAAGCCAAAATAAATAAGCAATCGAAGAGGCAAATAAACTAACCGCCGGCAACTGAGTTTTGGGGCATTGAACTGCTGGAGGAAATAAGCCAAACGACACAACAAGTCGGCGGGAACAGTTGGCAGATGTTATGGCACACAAACATACAATTATACGAGAGCATCTCAAAGTACATATACTATATGGATATATATATGATATATGTATGCATATGCATGGTAAGAGCATATGCATATTGTATATTGTATGATATATGGGCAATGACTGCCGCTGAGGAGGCCAGGAGACGATGCTGGGCGGGGCGGTCTCTTGAATTGCCAACATCAAAGTCGTCGCGTATCTGCGAAATATATTTGTATCTGGACAAGAGTGGCGGTATCTTCTGCCACACATTAACCCCGGAGAGAGTGCGGTTCGATCCACACACGCCTAGCTGAGTGCGCCACAATTGCTTTTCAATTAGCCAGCGCGGCGGCGGAGGCGGCTAAAGGAGGATCTCTCTCGGTTCTGAGGTGGCGCGTGGCAGTGATTTATCGCAGAATTCAATTAGAGCCACTTCAGTCTCTGGCAAAGCCGCAAAAGACGAAGGTCAATCCATTGACCGTTAATCAATAAATAGTGGGGATCTGGGAGGAAGGCAATTGCGATTTGAACAGAGCCATTAAAAGTGAAATTAAAAATGTTTTCACAACGTTTTTGCAAGGGTCAGAGAGGACTTCTTAGAGAGGTTATAAATAATTAATTTAAAGCAGAAAATGAAAAGAAAGTATCTTATAAACCCTGTTTCCTTAAAAAAAGAATTCTCTAGTTGTCCAGACTGATCTTCCAGACCCTTTCCTCTAGGTTCTACTCAACTTTGGACTATGATCATGCCCGGAGTCTAGATAGGCCATCGATTCTTTCATTTGCCCGCTTGTCAGACTTGTCAATTGACCTGAATGTCTCCATTCAATTTTCCCTCCCAATTGACGTCTTCCAAGCTGCTGTTTCAATCTCAATCTCCATCTCTCAGATTCTTCAGCTTAATTCAAAACGCCGCCAGTGCTGGCAAGTGCAGAAAGACACCATCATCGACGTCAGCCTTTGGTATCATGATCTCTGCCAGCGATCGAGAGTCTTTTCAAGTTCATTAACATGACACGTCCCCCCTTTCGGAATTCCGTTCCTGAACTTGAAAAAGTGCACGACGGCCCTTTGTTGGCACAACATGTTGTTTGCATTAAATACTTTATGTATCTGTATCTGGGGTGTTGATGTCACAAGAGATTGATACTTACATTTAGTGACAGCTTCTTCATAGCGAGAGATTTGTGTTGTCTGCCGATGTTTGATGTTTGTTGTTTGTTTGTTTGTTTGTTTTTTTTTCGCTTTTGTTAGCGTGTTTGTTTGGGTTTCTAATTATTGTATAATGTCGAAACTTAAGTACTTTTGGTTGCTTAGTGCTTAAGTACTTTGTTTAACACAGTTTTTGGTTTGTAATTGATTGCCTTACTTAAGTTGTTTTGCCGCAGATGTTTGCAGTTAATTGTGATTTATCTAAAATTAAAATGGAACTAGTTAGAGATATAATTTCCCACGAACTCGGGTACTTTTCCCTTGATTGACAGCCTCTAATTTGATTTTAATCACTTTTTTCTGGATGTGTCTAAAAAGCTATGAAGTTGTCCTAGCTGGAGCTTAAGCATAAGATTGACAGCCATCAACCTATCAAAGTCTCGCGGATTGACATCTAAATTTGCCTTTTTTATACTCCATATATGTAAGTCCATATGTAAAATGGCATTTGTTATACCGCCGCCGCCTGCTTGATCGCTGATTGTCATTTATTGTTATTAATGTTGTTGCTGCCCCGTCGTTGATTAAAATCATTTATATGCAGTGAGCAGGAGAGCAGGAGGATTGAAAGGAGGGGGCGGAGGGGCGGGTCTGCTGCACACATACATACATACATACATATATGCAGTAGCAGGGCCCAGTAGTTGTTATTGCTGCAACAGTAGCTGCTACTGCTGCTGCTGATGTTGATTTATTTAGCCGGTCCGATCGCTTCGCTCGCTGCATTTAAAATGTCGGAAGTGTTTGCACGCAAAAAGTATAAATACAGGCGTACAAATACAAAAACAACAACAACAACAACAAACAACAAAATAAGTAAAACCCATACAAAACTGTGTGTGTTGTTTGCTCAGCATAAAATATTTCCTGTTGCACGCACAATTGTGCGATGGCTGCGCATTAGACGCCGCCGCCGCGATTTTTATTGAAGATTTCGATTCGAGGAAATGCTCGAAGACCGGGCATTAAATCGGGCATTCCAATATCCAAACACGGTCCCTTGTCCCTGTCGCTGTATTTTGGTCACTTATGACATCATCGCCGGATCAATATCGGTCGAATATCAACGAAAGTTGTTCTTGCCGCCGCTGCACAGAAAGAAATTCAGCTTGAAGTGGATTAAATGAACGCTGATCGAGAAGTTTATTCGCTGGCAATTTATTTTTTACTCGAAATTAAAGGGTTTTCTTATAATTGAAATAAAGAGTTTGAAGACTATATTCGTGGGTTTAAAAGGAAGAAAGTTTCCTCTAAATATTAACTTGCCTAACACTTGAAAATAATCTCTGGAATTAGCTGCCTTTTTTCTCTGCGTGTGTGGCGCACCCTTGACAACACAGAATGAAAACCGACACAAAAAACGGCGTCCAGAATGGTGAGACAATGTTGAAAAGAAACTGGCATTGTTGCTGCTGTTGGCTGCAAGGTGGCAACATCATGCGAAAACAACAACAACAAAAGGGCAACAAAAACGCCGGTCAGCAGTGATATGGCTATATCCAGAGATTGTTATTGTTGCTGACCAGCAGCAGGTAGGTAGTTAGTTGGGTTGCGATACACCGATACCCGTTCCCGATCCCGATCCCGATCCCAATCCCGATGCCTGCGCCCGCTCTGCAGCAATTCGGTCAACTGACGCAGGCCGTCGAGACAAAAGACAGAGATTACAGATAAGCAATTGGTATTTGGTATTGGCTTAAGCACGCCCAGGTTTCGTTTACGGGCCTGGGCCGCAGCTCCCCGCTGTCGTCACCTAAGGGAGCCGAGTCGAGTCGAGTCTCCTCCAAGCCGCCTCAAGTCTTGACCAATCAGTTACATGCTGCAGCAGCGGCATTTACAAACGCATAAAGCTTATAATTGTTATTTAATGTTTCCTCTTCGTACTCCCGGTACTTTTCCACATTCGATCTGATTTTTTCTGTGTCCAATTTGTACCCGATGTTAATGGCTGGCAATCTTGAAAGCTGCTCCAAGTTCGAGTTGTGTTTTTCTTATATTATATTTTGTGGTTATAATTAAACGTTTAACGTTTATTACATTTTCGTAATTGTGTTTGCTGTCGCCGCTTGCTGGCTTTCGGGAGGAAACTTTTCGTTTCGTTCGATTTCTGTGCTGGGCACCGACCGGCACTGGGTTACAGGTTACAATGTGCAAGTTACAGGTTACAGGTTACAGGTAACAAGTTACAAGTTACGGGCCGTGGGCTGTAAGTAGCAGGTTGCCGACGCGAAACGCGCGAATTTTTAAAACTCTTTCACTCGCGTTTTGTTTTATTTTTTTGCCCAGAAGTATCGCGATACACTTGCACACACACTTTTGGCATTAATTCGGTATCTGAATCGAAGTATCTCAAACTTGGCTGCTGCGCTCGTGCGATGCGATGTTTACTTGTTGCTTCGTGTTTAAGGACTACGCCGCACTCGACGGTAACATTGGGTTATAAGTGAGCGGACGACTGCGCAGCGGGCGTCGCCGCTGCACTATGGGGTCTCTAGAGCAAACGGTGTTGCAAAAGTGGAAAATTTCATGTTCGCATGCGTTTTTTGTTTCTCCAGGAAACTTGTTATTTTTCAACTTTAAAAAATTGTATTTACTTAATTTAAATATTATATTTTCATAATATACATTTGAAAATATAAAATGAATATATTTAATCTACTAAATCTGTTCTATAGGCTGAACAATAATCTAACATAAATAATTTAAATAACTTAATAATCTCCCAGACTTCAAAAGTTATTCATTTTGCAACGCAAAAACCTCAATCAACCCCACTGTGCGATGGCAGCGCTCTCGCAGCACTGGCAACTGTATCTGTGTATCTGTATCTGTGTTGAGTGCTGCTCTTAAGCGATCCGCTGTTGAAGCAACATGTTGCCGCAACACGGCGATCTCATAGATACATCTTGTGCCGCTCCGCTCTCCACTCTCTCACAACCACTTGTTGCCGGTGTAACTGTTCTTGGGCCTTAGGGATTCCCCCGCTCGTGTGAGATCCGATGTTGCTGGATCATCTGATGAAATACTCAATTGCTAATCAATGCAATTACCTGTCGTGGCAATAATTGCAGAGCAATCTCCATTGTTTTTCCACGAGAGAGGTGGGAAAATTTTGCAGCCGAAAATCTCAGGTAAATAATGACTCGGCTATTTGCAAGTGGCAAGCCGGAACTTGAACTATGCGATCATGGTTTAAAAATAGGTTGGTTTTGGAAAGGGATGTCTTATATTGGAAAGTAGATATCTTTCTTATTATAAAATGTTTTTGTTGTAGTTTTTATTTAAAACAAGGGGTTAAGTAGAACGTGATATTAATATGTTTATTAGAAGTAGGAGAACAAATTAAAGTAGGAAAATTTAGTGAAACATGTAATATTTATATATGATCTATAAAGAACTTAAATGTAACCCAACTTTTCATTTTTAATTAGGAATATTTCTATGAACTCATAGAAAAACTTTTCTTTACCTCAAAATAAATTAAAAAGTTTATAAATAAGTTGTTTTTTATCTATAAAATCATGAGTAACTAAAAGAGAACAGAACCTCCCCTGAGAGGGTGTTAATTGCATTGATAATAATATGCCACCTTGCTGAAATTGCGTTGATCCCGGCCGCGTCACTTGCCTGTCAATTACGACCTGCACTTTTTTTATTGATTAATCTCATTAGCCGTAGTTAATCATGCAGGCCCCTCTGCTCACCCCCGTTGGGGGGACATTCCCATTCCCACAATTGTTTTGTTATTATTATTAAACAGAACCGAATCCAATTAATGCCCCATTTTGGTCATTGCCATATCGGCTGGGATATGGGCTCACGTTAGTGGGCCAATTTGCATAATTCGCTGGAGGGCTGGAGGATCCCAGGAGGGGGTACTGTACACGTCGACGGCGGTGACTCATTTTTCCCATGGAAATGGAAAATAACCGATGGATGGAATAATATTATTCGAAGGGGTTATTACGATTGTGTGACAGTTTACGTTCTTATATAACCCAGAGTTAGATGTTCTGGTTTACATTATGATGATAATTCTCAATAAGGTAACATGATTATATAAGTTGACTAACGGGTTTGAAATAAATTACTGTAAGCCAATGGTGGGGGGTATATTTATAGAGTATTATATAGTATAAGGTTGGAATCGTTGGCAGCCTGCGATGCTCCGAATAGTATGCAACGCTCCAGGATTTATCAATGATAATGATAGGGGATCCATTATAGAATTAGGCCCAAGCAAACTCAATAAAACAATTTTATCCAAACAGATATAAAGATGATTCGAATAAAAGAGTTTCCCACAAGCCTATGCTGATCAGTTGAGATGCGAATTAAATATAATGGTTGTCGTCACATAGCACACACACACACACACAAACGAACAAACGAACATAATGGGGCACAGGCACCCATTACAGAGATTTAAACAACGGAACCGGAAATTGCCTCAAGAGAATCTTGACTCACGCATACACGCATACTCGACGGATTTAACTCACACACACACCACACTCGGAGGTGGCTCGTTTAACTAAAAAATACATTGAGATGTGCTAATAAATGAAAGCACGAGATTATACAAAAGTAGAAGTGAATTAATGACGCGTAAATATATATTCTTCCAAAAGCGTCACTCGCTCAAACTACTGACCTTGTAACAATTTCTTTTTACACGAATTCTCGTGCCCCTCATTTGAGTTACGGAAAGAATAATGCAGGGCCAGGGACAGGGACAGGGCCGCCGACTATTTACATACGTATGTATATGCTATCCAATGTTATTAACCTCCAAGTGGGCCAGTCCCGTCGATCCGGGACAAAAGCTGAACTTGTAAAAAGGGTGTGACTTCGCTAAATGCGATGGCAAACAATCGAAAAAAATAAACGGACACATTTTTTGGCGAATGTCGATCGCAGTGCACTGAGGGAAAATGCTATATTTCTTTATTAAATAAGGGTTAAAGGAATTTTTTATCAATAAATAAGGTTGAAACATTTTAGCCCTACTATCATAACTTGGTTTTTCTGAGTGCTCAAATTCGAGTTCGCATTTTCGCATTCGAAATGAAGAAACAGTTTGAAGAGTGAAGGAGGCTCACCTTAGGCGCTTGTTTCGGGTTTGATGCGGGGTTGGCTGCGGTCTGGCCACCCAAACTTTCAGATGGCTTATCGCTCCTCCGATGGCTGATTCGCTGGCCTCCCTGGGATCGCTATGTTGGACTGTTGGCCTCTGGATTCTGGATAGTGGGTGCTGGGTGCTGGGTGCTGGGTGTGTGTGTGTGTGTGCTGGGTGCCGAGGGGAGGGCGTGTGTAGGAACACAAACTCGTTTGTTGCTTTACACTCCTTCTTCTTCTTTCGAAGCGAACTCTTTTAGACCCGCGGCGATTCTCTGGCACTCGGGTTTATCGCCATTTTGTGTGGATTTTCGTTAGGTCTTTGTGTTTGTTGTGTTTGGTGTGTGTCCGCTGATAACGCGTCACAGGGGGCGTCATAAGTGGGCGTTCCCGATCGACTTTTCGTGCAAAGGGCAGAAAGGCAGAAGACGAAACTTCACTCGCTCCACTCCGCCTTGTGCTCCTCTTGCATTTTCCTTTACCGCTTTGGGGTTCACACGCGTCACGCGTCACTCTCACTCGTTCTCCTGCTCTCTATGCTTTCGCTCGCTCACCCACTACTCTCTTGAGAGCTTACTGTTGTTGTTGTTGTTGCGTGCGTGGTGAAAGAGCAGCAAGAGTGGCCAAAGCAAAACTGGCGATAATCGCAGCAATGAATGGGAATGAATGTGAATTGTCGCTTTGCTTTACTGTTTGTTTGTTTGTTTGTTTGCTGTTGTTGTTGTTTTTGTTGTTGTTGTTGGCGGTAACTGATCTACACGCACTGAACTAAAAGAGAGCATCAGGCAGGCAGGCCTACTCCCACTCTCCGGCTCTCTAGCTCTCTCCTTCTCTCCCTCTCTGGGGGCTTTTAGTGACATTCAGTGCCAGGAGGAGCGCACACACACACGCACACTGCTGATGATGGGGTATCTTTGTAAATATATTTCCACATAATTGACACTCCACATCGATGGTACAACACTGCGAATTAGCAACGCCAGCGCAATTCTCACGTTCGCACTGATTATTCACACATTTGTACAATGCATACAATACATACAATATACATATATTTGCGTATTTTTTTATTTATTTAGCCCGTGTATTTCCAAAATATTTGCCAGGCACACAACAAATATTTTCGCACCTATTCGTTCGCCGCAGGCTATAGTTGCATATCTATAGATATATGTATATGTATGAAGCAGCGGCCAAGGCAACGGACGCGATCGCGACACAAGGATTTTCCGGCGAAACCAAAGGAAAGAGAGGAAAAACCCCAAACCGCATGAGAAGCGAAAGCAGACTAACTGCAAACATGAAATGTCAAAATGCTGGGGACCGTTCTGCCATGCACACCAACACACTCACACGCCCGCACACCACGCAAACATCATGTGAGGGGGACGTGGGTGGGTTGAAGAGTTCGGAGATCAAGAAAACTCTTCTAAGTGATTATTATTTGCTGTTTTTTATATAAATCGTAAGCTTAATAATTATAATATCTTATAAATACTTGTTTAGTAATTTCTAGATCCGTATTTTACAATCCCGACCATAGAATATCCTTACTTAGCTAAAAGAATTGCCTACTTTTAGGCGAATATTAGGTGCAATCCTAACTTCAAGAAATACAATTAATTCCCAGATTTAAATTCTTACTCACGTCAAAAGGCAATTATTATTAATATCTTATGGCTTGCAGATCCTCTCGGAACTTCAGTGCCCACCATCGCTTGGTATATGGAACGCTGGTTGCTCGAAAGAGCACGCATGTGCCAGCGGCTTGATTCGCTTTTCGTTTCGTTTTCGTATGTGTGTCTGTCAGACAATGCGGCCCCAAATCTTGCCCACTCACCACCCCACAGTCCCCCCCCCCCTACCACCCACTCCGCGAATGAGGAGACAAGCGCCTCTAAGGGGTCTTTAGACGAACAAAGGAAGTGGTTCGAGGGTGATAAGTCTATACTCACATCCACTTCCAGTGGCGAGTCATGGTCGTTGTTTATCGGGTTATCGGGGTAACTGGCCCCCATTCGCCTGCATTCGCTGGAAACTCGACGCCCCTGCTCACTGACTTTAGCTTACCGTGTCACACACTCACACACACACACACCAGCACACGTTCGCTAATTGAAATTGAAGCATGTAACTGTAAGTCAGGCTCTCGCAAAGAAAACGTGAGCATAAGCCGTGCTCTCTCTCCAAGTGAGAGAGACACCAAACAGCTCCTCCCACACACACACACACACACATGTGCATGTATTTCTAGCATGAAAATGCAGAAGAATTGGAAAGAACAGCAACAACAACAACAAACACTTGAGTTCGAGTTCGAGTTCGACTTCGAGCTCCCTGCGAATGCGATGTAAGGCGTATGTAAACCGTTTGCGTCGCAAATTATTGTCCATTTCCGTTCTGTCTCTCTGTCTCTCCGGCTGTCCGTCATTCTGTCCGTCCGTTTTTCCGGAGCACCCGCACCAGCATTTCCAGAAGCTGGCTCTGCAGATCGAGAGTCTGCATACGGAAGTACGTCTGTAACTCGAAAGTCTGAGCTGACTTTTCGAAGTTAAAGTTTTGGTAATGGAATATTTCGTACAAAATCGGTTAAACTCCTATAATTTTTTCTTTTTTTAAACCTCTTCCTTATTTTACTCGAATTTTAATGGCTTTAAACATAAGAAACCTGTAATTAACAATTGTTTACTAACTTTAAAACCCACCATTATATAAATCTATCTTCCGAAAATATTTTTTTAATGAAGTTACATTTTAAAATCACCTCTCTACTTATTAACAACTAACAACCCTAACGAATTCGAATGGTTTTGAGTATAAAAACTATTGAAAAAGATTAAAATAATATGCAAAAACACAAGAAAGTAAGAGAATAACTTTCGAAACATTGTTTTTCTAACTTAAAGTCGTAGGAAACAAGCTGGAATTTATAGTGTCTCTTAGGTCTTGAAGTTTGACTCGGCACTTATGACCCACACAATGTACATGTAGGCTTGTTTGCAATTAGATTTACGAGCATTCTGCGCTCAAGCTCTGCCCCCGGATCGTATATCACGCATACGATCGGTCTTTTCTTATATGTTTGCAATAAAATATTACGTATACGTCAGGCAGGCAGGCCAGCAGGCAGGCGGAGTGTCAACAAACTTGTAATGTGGCACAAGTGTGATTCAGTGCGCCAGCCCCCTTCGGGTACGTGTTGGGGCCAGCGCCTAGGCTCTCCTCTCCCAGCGGAGTTATGTGTGCCCCGGACAAGGTTATATAATGCAGCCAGTGCCGGCTCAGTCAGCCGTCGGCCGTCCCACAGCAATATATGTATATATAGTAAGAAATGACTTGACTTTGACCGGTCGGTCAATTTAGCTGCAGTTGAGCGGGCCATTTAATTGCCGCTTTCAGATCTAAATGAGCGGCGCACACGCAAATAATAATGATAAAATACTCGTAGAAACACGGCCACTTGAGCACGGCACGGCTCGGCACACATTGTAAGGAAATGCCAGGCACAAGCCTCAGAGATCGAGATTCGGATGCGGATTCGGATTCGGGTTCGTACTCCGACTTGAGCACTTTCTCAAAGAGCCTCGCAAAGGTCAGAGCGAAAACGATCTGTGCAGACGTTGTGTATATCTCGGTTCGTGACTCTGACTCGTGATGGGCACTTAGTAAATCCAGATATAACCGATGCCATTTAAAGCCGCCTCGAGTCGTCGCCGTCGCCGCCTGCTCGCAACATAAATAGCAATTTCAAACAATTTTCAATTGCCAAATGCCCGCGACGATGGCTTTTCCTCTGCCGACAACGCCGCCAAAACCCGTTTCCACTTGTAATTGAAACTAGATCTATTTTTAGACCAAGTCCCCCCTCCCCATACCCACCCACTCGGCCAGACGCCAGCTCAGGAATTATTGCCAAAGCGGCCCACGGCCCACTGCTATGCACACACGCGATCCAACCACAAACGATCGTTCGATCGATTGCCGGCTTTATGTTTCTATATAAATATTGGCGGTGCTTTTTGTCACCCAGACTGGGACAGATTTTAATTAATTCAACAGTAGTTTTTAAGCCATCAATTAGCTTTATTTTCTTTATCAATTTTACTCTTGAGATCCTTAGAAAATGAATGTTTTCTGATTGGTTTAATTGTGAAATTTAGGTCCCAAAGAGAGCCTATGATCATTTGTAAACTTTTCAGTTTACAAATAGAAAATAATATTACTCTAAGCTTCGTGGTATATATTTATTAACTGATTTATGGACTTATGATTTAGTTTTTAACTTCAAAATCCTTCGATAAGGCATTAATAATGATAACATAGACTTCCATTTATTTACGACTATACCATAAGAAAATGGAATAATATTAACCACATTTAAGCACGTAAACCATCCACAGATAATATTTATCATATAAACTGATAGATCTCCATCAGATTCGAGAAAGAAATCACCTTAAAGTAGAAAGTGTAAAGAAGAAATACTCCACTTTATGTCACAAAATATTCTCCCTTTATAAAGTTTCCACCATCCAATATTCGTACTCCCCCGATCATATAATATCCGTTGCTCGCTCACAGCACGTATTTATGTGTACACTCACCATTCTGATAAACCTTTCTTCGTTTGGCTGAACTACGGATTAATAGACTATATAGATTTCCGGACGATGACTAGCACTAAACTGTGTCGGTGCCAAAATGTTTGCGAAACTTCTGGCCAAGTTGCTTTTATACCGCCACTCGCACATCCCACGGATGCCATGGCTTTGGGGTGGTTGGTGGTGGTGGTGATGCCGATGGTTTTTTGCATAATACGCGGTTAGTATTGGCTGATTACAAAGGGCCCCAAGACACAGGCACACACACAACCAGCCCTAGAAGAGACAAGACAACTCAAACTTAAACACAACTCAAACTGAACTCGGGCCATGAAAGCCGTATAAATTATACGATTGTATCCCCTTCAGAGCGTCTGTTCTGGTCATATGATTATGATTACGTTGATTAAAACGCGCTCTTATCGCCACTTGGTCCGCTGCTGTGTGTTAATGTGTGTCCCATGCCGAGTGCCAGTCCCGTTCTCCTCCAGCATCCGCCTTTGCCTCCGCCTGCGCCCTCACAATTGCAATTGCTCATACGCCGCGTTGGCGACAGGATAGCCAACAGTCCCGCCTTTCAATTTGCTCACAAAAGGACGTCGTTAGGCGAAGGAATGGATGATGGAATGGACTCATTATGCACATCGAAATGCGCTCAAGGCTCTGTGGGCCACATTTTGGAAGGATGAGGGAAAACCCCTTTCATTTTCAAATAATACATATTGAGAGATATTCAGATAAAAGATCGAAATTCTAAACTTTCCACTGTTAAATTTGGGGGAATAAGGAGGTTTCTTATCCTGAGAAAATATCCTTACTATAAGTTATGGTTTTGTATTTAATTTTAAAAGATAAACAATTTTTTTATGATGATTTTAAGATGATAGTTTAATATGATTTATTATTTTAAATATGATTTAACATTAGAACAATTCAGAAACAAATTAAATCCCTTCTTATTTCTGTCTAAAACTTGAACTTGTTCTTGCCATGATGTCCATGCCCGTGGCCATGTCCATGGCCACCTCCTCCTCCTCCACTGACCACCACGGGCTTGACCACCACCACAGGCTTTACAATAACAGGCTTGACAAATACGGGCTTTGGTTTCGAGAACTTCGAGAGTAACTGGCTGGGATCCGGTAAGGAGATAGGTTTCGACTTCATAAGCTTTTCCGGAAGATTGGCGAGCAGCTGGCTGGGATCCGGTAAGGAGATAGTTTTCGGCTTGGTGAATTTAGCTGGCAGAGCGGCGAGTAGCTGACTGGGATCCGGCAAAGAGGGCTTAGCCTTCTCAACAGCGAGCGTGGCCTGGACGCCATACAGGCAGCAGACCGTGGCCAGGAGCAGCAGCAGGTAACTCTTGAGCAGAACCATTGTGAGTGTGCCGGGCTCAGGTGAGGAGGCATCTATTTATGGTGCATGCTGATATGATGTTGATGCTTCAGTGCGAGCCTCATTGACATGCAGCACCTGTTGGCCGATCTTGGCGAGCTTTTATTCAAATTGAAGCCAGTCAATCGATCGAAACTCTTCAGACAGCCGGCGGCACGAGTATTTCTGTCGGAAGAATTCCCCCGAGTGTAAGTTGAATTCACAATTACCCAAGAGGGCAGGGTTTTCCTTCTCGTAATTCTGCGCGACATTTATTCCATGATCTGATCGGTGTTGGCATTCAGCAGACGCTTCGGGAGATTCAAATCAGACATGACGTCTTTAGCCACCGAGATTGGCATGCTTAATGTGTGCTAATATCAGGAGTTGACATAATTTCTAGCTGATTTTCTTGATATAATAAAAATAAATAAAAAACTATGGCAGAAGGCGGAAGTAGAGCTAGGAATAAATGTGCAAGAATTTAGGGAGGTACCTTTAAAAACTTTATAAAATGCTAATTTTTTTGTACTGTTTAAATTTTGTTTTAAAGTTGTACATTTTGTAAGTATTTTTTACATTTTTCTGAATTTGTAAACGCAAGGAAACTTTAATTAAGAGCTTTAAGTAAGAGCAACTTAAATTTATTTTATTAAATTCATTTTTCATTAATTTCTTTAATTATTTATTGTCTAGTTTTTATTTTATACTTTTTTAATACAATTTTCTTTTTAAATAAAAGCAAAATAATTAAAAAAGAACACTCCTGAAAGTATGCAACACATTTAAATGCAAGCACCATCGATATTCCTGCCGATGGCAACTATCGTTTAAGACTTATCGATAACGCCGCTTGGTTTTTTTTCGCGTGAGGACAACCCTGCTCCAAGAGGTAAAAAACAATTTGTTTGTGAATTAAAGCAGATTTATTAAAGATAACCCCGTCCCCCGCCCGCAGACAAATATGGACGATAGCGTTATATTAATAGACGACAGTGTGGTGATCGTGGAGGACGATGTGGAAGACGGCGAGCTGGAAGACGACGTAGTGCTGGTACTGCCCGAGAACGAGCCCGAGAAAACAACAATAAATGAAGACAAGCCGCCGCCTGCCGACAAAGCTGAGAAAAATGAGGAAATTCAGAGCATTTCCAGCAGCCAGGTGAGTGGAATTTAATTAAGAAGTATAAACGATTAATAATAACTAGCTACCCTTTCAGGAAACCAGCCAGGAAGAGACGGATACCCTGGTCTTTGAGATGAAATTCTCGCCAGAGGAGCGCTTTGCTGGTCTGCAAAAACAAATCTTGGAGCTACTGGAGGTCACATTTGCCAACAAGCAGCTGATATTCAAAACAAACGAAGAGGAGCGGGTGATAAGAGCCTTTGAGGCGAATGAGTTGCCGCCGGAAAAGTCTCCTTCGCCAGCCCTGGACGACGAAGATCTCTTCATGATCGACATTAAGCCAACCGTCCGACTGAATGCCTCGCAGGTGCCCTCCTACAAGCGCAGTGCCGATGTGCTGGACGAACAGACGGAAGCCCGCAAGAAACTCAAGGCGGAGGCGGTGAACAAGTGCTCCCGGCCGAAGGCCCAGTCCTCCTGCTTCAATTGCGGCGAAACGGATCACTCCCTGCGCGAGTGCCCGAAGCCACGGAACAATGCACGAATACAGCGGGCCCGCAAGCGGAAGGCGGAGCGCTATCACGTGGACACAGAGCAGCGATTTGGACACATAAGACCCGGCAAGATTGGCACCAAAACCCGCCATGCCATGGGATACCCGCGCGACGAGCTACCCTTTATGTTCTACAGACTGCGTGTCCTGGGCTATCCGCCCGCCTGGCTGGAGGAGGCCAAGGTCCAGAGCTCCGGCCTGGCTCTGTTTAATGCGGATGTAAGTTGCGTCTCTATATCTGATGAGTTTATAGCTTTAAGTATGTGATTAATTGCAGGGCACGGAGGTCACAAAGTCGGATGACGAGGATGGGGAGTCGGACACCTTCAAGTATGACATCAACAAGATAGTGGAGTTCCCTGGGTTTAATGTCCAGCCCAGCGGCAAGTTCTTGGATGTAAGTATAAGCTGCAGTTCCTTTTAATAACCCGCTAATCCCTATTCCCCCTTTAAGGACTTCCAACAACACAATGTGCCACCTTTTCAAGAGGCCAATTCCAAGGCCAACTTCATCAAGTCTTTGGGCGAGCAGGTAATTAGCGGTTACAAACGCAAAAAGCTGGTGGATCTGCCGGCTACACAGGATGATCAGTCCTGTGTCCTGCCCCTCGAAGACCAAACCAGCTATGAGGACTGCGACATGGAGGTGGTGAACGAGGCAGAAGATCCGCCACTGCCAGCCTCGTTGCCGCCGCCGCCGCCACCGCCACCTGAAAAGGAGAAGCAGCAGCAAACTCGCGCGCCCTCCCCCACGCTGGAGGATCTGAGGGAGCAGCAAGAGAAGCTGCTCCTACAACTAGAGTGCAATACCTCAGTGGACACCACAGCGAATGACTCGAAATCCCTGACTGCCCTGGACGATACATCGGAACTGAAGGAGCCAGCCGCAAAAGACTCACCGCAAACCCAATCTGCGCCCGCCACGCCCAGTGGAACGAGAGCTGCTCCTCCTCCGCTGCTCAAGAACTTCAAGGCCTCCTTCGAGGGCACGCCCGTGCTGAAGTTCTCCGTCTTTGACAAGCTGCCCCAAGGCAGCAACTTCAAGGTGGGCGTCAGCGATGTCATCAACTTTGAGAATCTGCCCGACTCCACGGGAAAGTATGAGCAAATGAAGGATCTGCTGAAGAATGTGCGCGAAAAGATGGTGAAGCTGCAAGGCGAGGATTGAGGCGACCTATAATGCATACCTAACCAGCCTCGAAAGTAAATTGTACAAAGTCCTGACTCCCAAACCCAACGAATAAGCAATACACAGGTAGTTTCCAAAGTGTATTTTTTTAAATTTCGGGATATTTTTTAAGCCTGTCTTGCGCGTGTGTGCGTTTTTGTGTGTGTGTGTATGTTTGTGTTTCCTTTCTGGTTTACATTTTTGTACAATGTCAGTGATGTATAATTTGTCTAATCTTTGTAAGCCACCATCGTGCGTAGGGACTTCACCAATCTACATTTATATTTATATATTTATTGCGCTCTGGTTCCATCCATATTGTGTAGAAATATTGTCACCCTCCCCGGAGAGGGGAGGGGTGCGAGAGGCCATAAAATAATCAAAAACTAAGGAAATGCCTTGGCGAATCGGGTGATGTGTGTGTAGAAGAAGCTCAGGTTTGGCGGAAACAGAGATCCTAGATCCTCTAGTTGACGGCAGGCGGCGGCGGCGGCGGAGGCTGTGGGGCCGGCGGCGAGCCGTCCTGGTTATTGTCACGCCGGCCGGCGGCGGCTGGCTTGTTGCTGGTCAGCTGGCCCCAGGTACTCGGATTCAGTATGTACATGAACATGGCCACGATCATGAAAATCATGGCTACGGTGAAGCCGGTGCCCTCGCCGCCACCCACGCTCTGCGGCTGCTGTAGCGAACGTCCGCTGACTGGGAAAAAGGATCGGGAGATAAGGGTTATGACGGGGAGGTACAGCCTCGCCGAGTTATGGTCGAACTTTCCCTAATTTAACTCTTTATTTATATATTTATTGTTGAAAATAGTAAGGATTAAAGTTTATCATTGAAAAATAAACCAAAGTTTATCGTTATGAGTTATATCTTTGGTTTATTTTTTAATAGCACACTGTTCTAAAGGTTAACTTTTTTGGTTTAAAGTTCAAATTTGTGGAATTGAGATACTGACAAGCCATTCAAAAGACTCTTTTTTTGAACTTATAATGGATTTTAGGCTTATCTGGACATTGGGAATGCATAACCTAATTGGTTATTTATAATGAGGAAGGAGTCTTTACCTAAATTTCTATATTTAACCTATTTTCTAGGAGGTTTAGCCTTTTTTAAATTGAATTTAAGATTAAAACAAACTCCAAACAAAGGGATTCGATATTTTAACAGATCATATAATAATTTTTGGAAAGAACATAATTAAAATATAAGAAACAAGTTATATTTATACCAATATTATATACAAGTTATGGTATAACAATAATTTGCAATAATAAAAACCATGGTTTAAAAAATAATTCATTAATTTACCATATCAAAGGGAAGCTAACAAGAAATACACACAAATTATATGAAAAACGAAAGAGAAATGTTTTGAAAAGCTTGAAAAATAAGCTGGTTCTTAACTTTCGAAAGGATTATAACATGTAAATAATATTTACATATGTAATATACATAATACACGCACTAAAGAGCTTGAAAAATATGTTAAATCCTAACTTTGGAAATGATTTCAAACTGTAGATAATATTTAAAGATAATAATAATAAGAATAAATACGACAAAGCTTACTAAAATATTCTTAAAATTCCCGAAATATTCACCCAGGGAAGTTCGAACTAAACTAAGTTTAGGAAGGACTAAGGAGAAGTACTCACCATCGAAGCACTCGGTGTCCGTGCAGGCATTCTGGTTCTGGCGTATCTATAAGGAAAGAAGGTAATCCAAGACAGGGTATTAGCATCCAGAGGATCCCAAATAGGACTCCAGATCCCCAGAACTCACAAAGTTAATCAGCCGTTGCATAGCATACTCCTGCGACCAGACGCACTCGCAGCCATCAAAGTCGTCGGACATGGTTTACGGATGGAAGACGGCCGGGTGATAAGAGCGAACTGGAGCCTGTGGGGAGGGGGAGGGCAAAAAGAAAGTTAATTAATACTATTTTTTGCGAGTTTTCCCGCAAAACTGACGTGTCTTTCCCCCAGAGAACAGGGAGAGTGTGTGTGTTTTGAAGCGAAAAGAACTCAGCTGCGACTAATTCGTTTTGCAGCCGCAATTGAGCTGCGGTACGTAACGTCACTCAGTCTATATATATATATATATATATACTGGTATATATTCCGATAAATGGCTATATAGGCTCGCGAGAGCGGCGGCTGTCAGAGAGTGCTCCCTAAACTGCTCCCAAGTGGCTTACGTAGCGTACTTACTTTTGAGTAAAAACACGAACCGAATTGCTGCCGATTTAGATTGTAGAATTTTTAAAAAATTGGCAGGGAAGCCCAGTTCTCTAAATTCGAAACTAACTTGACAGACATCGAAAGCAGCCCCAAAAATAATGTCCACCCCAAAATATAATTTGAACCCACACACAAGTGCAACTCCCCAGTGTTTTTTTTGTTTTTGTTTTCTGTATGTACTCACTCGTATTTGACATTTAACGAAAAAAAAAGCACGATTAAACACAGAAACCCCAGAGCAAGACGACAGTTTTTAATTATCGTCGGAACACAACCCGCTTATCACAATTAAGTACAAGGTCTTGCCATAGCGAGAAATTATTTAGAAGCGCCGTTAAAACCTTATCGCCGTTTCAAAAACGTAAACACAAACTTTCCCAATTTGTTGTTGTGATTCTTCCAATTGGGAGGCGTAAACAAACGGATTTTGCCGTTAATTTGCATTACCTTGAAGTTTTTCACACTCCAATTGGTTACACAGGCATGCCTTTCGTCTTTGTGATTAAATTATGAATTATTAATTATGTTTTTTTTACCTTGGCAGCGTAACTAGCAAATTTTTTTATATATTTTTCTTACCAACTGGAATGTAGTGATGGACAAGACTTCGATGGAATGAATCGATATATCGATGGCAGGCAGCGAGCCTTTCTCTTTTGCTAATCGATAGCTGTCTCTATTAAGCAATCGATGAAAAACGCGCGGCAAAAACTGTCATATTTAAAAGTGAAAAAGGAAATACATAATAATTTATTTATTTATCAGAAACGAGTAGATACAATTGGTAATCTTAATGTTGCTTAAGGGTACTATACACGATTTCCATGATGAAAGCCCCTAAAGATATGGCCAGACCCACAGACCACATGGCAAAGGCAAAGTAATAGAACTCCAGATCGAATGCCTTGGCCGGCGGCTCCTTATCCCGCATCAGGGTATACATCTTCTGCTGTAGCATTACCCTGAAAGTGTCCGCCTTCATTTTAATGTTGATCCCATGTTCGTGGAGTCTCCTCATGAACTCGCTGAACATTCCCAGATAAGGCAAGCTCCTGGACACATAATACGCTTCGAGGCTATAGGACACACTCTGGTGGATCACATCGAAACGCGGCGTCTTCAAGGGATATTGCTGCATAAGGCTCAGCTCCAGACGGTCCTCGAGGGACAAGTAAATATAACTATCGTTGAGTTGATCGCGATACGCCTTGTACAAAGTGACGTTAATAGTCATGCTGTTCCGGCGGAGAGCCTCGGGAAGAAGGGTATCCTCCCGAAATTTTTTCAAGTACATCTCGTTGTGCAGACTGGGATAAGGGGCATCGACTAGGTCCTCTATGGTTCTGTACTGTGTCTCGGACAAGCCCGATGTCAGGATGCTGGAGAGCGTGGCCAGATATATGTTGGTGAGCACAAAGCCACCGAGTGCGAGGATCACATGGATCAGTTGGTCCCGCCATCCCGCAGTTCTTATGCCTTGATTGCAGGTATTTAGAATGTGGCTCAGACTGTACAACAGACACTCTCCGATCTCCCTGCCTTGCCTTCCCGATCCAAGATAGAGCATCAGGGCGCCATAGAAGACCGTGAGCGCCACGACTAGCCACAGGATACAGCTGAAGGGTCGCGAATAGTAGAGGTAGCTGGAGAGTGGTCTGGCGTGAGGAACTATAAAGAAGGTCCTCATGATCGAAACTGGCTCGGTGTAGGGAATATCCCACTTCATCTTCATGTCCTTGTAGTAACAAAGCAAATCGACCTCCTTATTTAACACCATCCCAACCACGGCTTGGTACCCTTCGTAATCCGTTTGCGGCCATGCGGGTAATGGTAAACTCGAAAGCGAGGCATTATAGCGATCTATGAACTCCTTAGCAGCGGCGTATGTATATCCTACTCGCACAAGTTCATGTCGATCGTTGTAGTACTCAAAATCCCGAGGACTTATGTTAGTTCGAAGTATGCGTATGGGGAATCCTCGAAAATTACGTATAATCCTGCGTCTCTTTAAATATTCGCTGATATTTGCGAGCCTGATGGGTTGTATTGAAGGGTAGGGTAGATAGCTGTAGAGGTTGTCGTTATGTAAGAGAATAACATTGATGAAGCCCTCCTTGTAGCAGTAGTTATAGAGCTTCCTTTGGAAAAGTTCTGGGTCTTCCTTGCTGAGAAATACAATGTTAAGTTCGTGGAGATAATCCAACCAGAGAGGCAGGAGGGCAGCCACCTTGGGTTGCAAGCCAAAGTCCATTAATTGTACTATGATTAAAGCTTGTTTGGTAATGTTGCCATGGAGGCGTAGATTCGTAGATTCCCTGTATTTTGTGGAGACTAGAATTCTAGGTGTATCCAGACTGTGAAGAGTGCTTGAGTCCTGGGAGTCCTCCACATCGATGAACACATTGAGT
>JAEIIU010054621.1:0-24780 GCA_018874675.1 Drosophila baimaii | reverse complement strand
ACATCGGCATAATGGGCAATGAGAGGGCCGACAGAGCAGCAAGAGAAACACACAAACACCCACTCACCTATACACAAAACTTCAATACTAAAGACATTTCACAACATATTAAAAACTTATTTACCCAAAAACAAAAAGAACTCCTTAACCAAACCTCCCATTGGTTCAAAGAGATCGCTAATAACACCCCATCTACCTCCCCATTACGAAACACAAAACTCAACAGACAACAACAAATAATAATCAACAGGCTACGCCTGGGACACACTCTTCTTTCAAATGCCCACTACATAGACAAAATGCTCCCAAGTACCTGTCCCCTATGCAATAATGCTGCAATAGATGTCGAACATATCCTCATGAACTGCACTGCACTCTCCCAATTCAGAAGCATGTCCTTCACATACAATAGCCCAATCCAACTCCTAGCCAACCCCACAACCGAAAACACAAACAAAATCCTTTCCTTCCTCCGCAAATCCAAACTGTCCCACAAGATATAACTCCATCTTCTAAATAAACTTTGTCAACCTAGATATTACTCAAATCGAGCGGAAGGCCCTAGAAGCTAATGCTCACTAAACACACTGTTAGTTTTTAGTTTTAACTATAAGCTAGTTTTATATAAATAAATAAATAAATAAAATAAAAATATATTTAACGTATTCAAGAATTCACGTATTCCATAACATAAACCTAATAAAAGTATGCCCCATTGTTAACCCAATAAATAATATTCAATTACTCGTTTTTTATACTAACTTTTATTGCGAAACATTTTACAAATTCTCATTAACTAACTCTTTTGCAAGCACACACACATTATTGTTTAGAGTTATCACGCGGTTTCAATTCAAATTCAATATCTCGTCGCCTACAAAACCTGCCTCCGGGCTTAGTTAATTAATAGAACGCAGGGTTTTTAATTGTAAATTAACATTTCGCTTAATGATCACAATCGCTTCGCTAATATTGTTGGGGGCCAAGGGAAGTCGTTGCCTCCAAAGGAGGACGAGGAGGTACATAACACACATATAGAGCGGGTGTAAAACTAGGGCTTTAGAAATCAAGTTACGTAGGATTAAGTGTGGTTCATATCATATATCATATATGTATATATATATGTATGTATAACTAGTAGTTTCTGGTTTTTTTTTGTGCATTACTTAGAGAAGATACCGTACTACAGCCACGCGTTAAGTCAGAGCCAACTCTCCTGGTCCCGCTCAGGGATCTCTCGGTTATAGTTAAATACAGGAGTTGCATTTTCACTCGCTTTATGTTAAGTGTTAACAATCAATTCATTCTATCTATAGTCGGACACACGAGCAGCAACTTCTCACTCTCCTCCGCCCTCCGAACTGCATCTCCACCACCAGCACATCTTCACTTCGGCTTAGGTACGCGCCCAGGAGCGGCGTCTTTCGACTCCTGCTCAGTCGGTCAGAGCAGCTTCTTGGCCGTACTCGTCGAGGACAGATTTTGGGACGATGCACTGGCCGTGGCCGTTACCTTCTTGGTCGTCGTCGTCGACTGGGCCGGTGTCTGTATCGTGGGCGGCAGGCCAATGTCTGTCTGGGGCAGAATCTTCTCTATTTGCCGCTCGGCCGCCTCCCGCAGTACTGCCTCTGTGGCAGTGCCGCCGGGAGTGGCAACGCCACTGCCGCCTCCACCACCGCCAGACTTGCCGCCAGAGCCAGCCGAGTTCTTTGGTGGCGGTCTGCTCTTGGGATCGTCCTTCTTATCCGCTGGCAGCACTTTCGGTGCCATTTCGTTGAGGTCGGGGGCATTGTCCTTCAGCGTTTTGGCCGTGTCCTTGAAGGCGGGCTGGAAAAAGGAGGTAAATCATTGGGACATAGTGACAAAAGGAAAACCCCGAACTTACCTCCGCCTTCAAAGGCTTGGCTTTGTCGGTGAGACTATCCGCAGACGATTCCGAAGCACCTAGCTCGTGCGCAATGTCCTTGATCTCCTTGGCCGAGTCGTGAATGTCATTCACCAGCTGGGCCAGGTCCTTGTCCTTCTTTTCAACCTCAACCTTCAGTTTCTCCGCCTCCTTCATGCTCTTGGCCAGCGCCTTCTCAATCTTCTGCTCGGCCTGCAGGACCTGCTCCTTGTCCAGCATACTGATCAGCTCCTCAATAGCCTTGTCGCTTAGCTTGATGTTCTCGCGGCCAATGGACTCCATTACCTGGTCACAAGACCACAGAATCAGTGGGATATATCTTCGTTTTCAAGGGAAACTTACCTTGCGAATGTCGTTGACGGTCACCACGCCGTCCTTGTCGGCATCGAACTTCTCCAGCACCGACTCAATGTGCTTGAGGCGCGCCTCGTCACTGGTCTCCTTCAGCACCTTGATGTTCTTCATCAGGTCATCGATGTGGACAATCTCCTCGTTTCGGCGTCGCGTTGCCTGCTTCGACAGCAGCTCTGTGAACTCCTCCAGCTGCTTCTTGTCGATCTTCACGGCCTCGCTGTCGATGCTCTGCACCGCCTTGGTGATCTCCTTGACCGAAATCACGCCATCCTTGTCCGCATCGAGCTTGACCAGCAGATCCTCGACCACCTTGAGGCGCTCCTCATCCGAGGCCTCCTTCACGCGCCGAATGGTGGAGACCAGCTCGTCGATGTGCACCATATCCGAGCCCTTCTCGGGCGTGGAGGGCGTGTAATCGCTGGACTCTGCCTGCTTGATCTGGTGCTGCCTGTGCTCCAGATCGTTGAGCACCGTATCCAGCTGCGAAATCATCTTGTTGACCCGGTTGTAGAGCATCTTGGCCGCTCGGCTCTCGCGCACCGGCTCCTTGACCACCTGGCGAACCTCTCGCAGCTCCTCCACATCCTCCTTGTAGTCGGCCAGCTCCTCCTTCAGCTCCTTGATGGTCTCCTTCTCCACCACCAGCTGCTTGTCGGACGACAGAGTCTTCAGGGCCTCGGACAGCAGTTGGACATCAGTGGAGGAGATGCCCTTGTCGGTCTCCGTCACTGGAGCCTTCTCCCTGATGTTCATCAGGTGCGGGGCCGTGGTCTGCTTCTCAGCGGACACATAGGGCGAGGGCAGCTCCTCCTTGATGGCCGTTCGCTTGGCGATCGTCTCCTCGCGCTCCTCCTCGCGCTCTTCCTGGATCTTGCGCTCCTCCTCCTTGATGATCTCGATCTTGGTCCTGTTGTCCACCTTGCCCTCGCTCTCGCCGATGGCGTGGCGCGTGTGGGCGCCCACAGCATCGGGCAGCACGCGCATGGTCTCCTTCAGCTTGTCGGTGGTGTTGCTGTCGTCCGAGATGAGCACGGCTCGCGACAGCAGCAGCAGCGTGGGCGGCACCTGCTCGTTCAGCGAGAGGTCGATCCACTCCTTCAGCTGGAAGCGCAGACGCTCCGCGGTGAGGCCATAGGCACGCATGCCGCGCGCCTTGCACGCCTGCTGCAGCTCAAACAGATCCAGGGTGTCGACGCCCTCGCGGGCAATCACCCGATCGTCGGTGGCCAGGGAGCGGAGCTTGAGGCGCAGCTGGAAGCGCAGCAGCGTGGTGGTGCCTATGGTATTCAGCTCCAGCACTCGGCACAGGGCTGCCAGCTGTTCCCGCGACAGGGAGTCCAGGGTGATTTCGTCATCGAATCGCTTGGCGAACTTGATGATCTCATCGTTGCTGACGGCCTCGTTGGGATTGCGGATCTTGGTGAAGAAGGACTCGAACTGCTTGGCCTCCTCACTGCTGTGCTCCTTGTGCTGGACGGGCATCTGGTCGAGGGTCTGCTGCAGGAACTTGGCCACCTCGAGGCGAACATTGAGGGACTGGCGCAGCTTCTCCTGCCTGTCGTTCGAGGTCTGGAACGTGGAGGGCAGCATGCCGGGGAAAAACTTGATGAACAGCGGCAGCAGGAGCTCCATGAACGGCACAATGATGAACACCGAGAAGGGAATGAGGCGGAACAGATCCGAGGTGGTACGCTGCAGCTGCTTGTTCTCGCGCCGCGTCAGCGTCTTCCCGTTGAGCACCCGCCAGAGCAGTTTCGAGCAGATGGCCACATCGATGAAGAGCAGGCGGAAGCCGTGATAGTAGTGCACCAGCTCGTCCCAAATGCGTGTGCCCAGCGGCTTCTTTGGCTTGGCCACAGCTTTGTCCGTTGCCTTAGCCAGAGTGGTCGCCGAGCTGGATGTGGTCGCCGAGGTTTCGCCCAAGGTGGCGCCCTCGGTCTTGGGCTTATCTGTGGAGGCACTGGCAGTGGCTTCCACGCCACCAGCCGCCGCTGCTGTCGCTGTTGCCGTTGCCTGACCATTGGCCACCTCCTTCATGATCTCCTCGACTTTCTCCTTCTGCTGGTTCTTGAGCTTCTTGACCGTCACATCGATCTTGGAGCTGGAGGTCTCAAAAAGCGACCTGCTGACGTGCAGCTGCCTGTAAGGGGTTCCATAGCTGGCCTGTACCTGGAACCTCCGGTGGCCATAGTGCTGGCAGAGGCCCAGAGATCTGCTGATCTCTAGCGCCGAAGTGGACGCGGATCTCCGCGGACGCCCGTCCGACTGGCCATCGCCATCTGTGAAGTTGGCCGAGCTGCAGGCGCAACAACTCGACTTGAGATCTGTAATTGGTTGGGAGAAATCGTGGTTAGCAAGGGATTTAGGCTTTGGAAGGCTTGGTTAATAGGATAAATCTTTGGGATAACTTAAAAAGCACTTAATTCTTGAAGATCTAGCTGTTCTCCCATAAGAAAATCATTCTTAAGGTCATTAAACTATAATGTATAGTAAATAATACCCCTCTCAATGTGAAGGCTTTTCTGAAACACATTTCCTTTCTTCCCAAGAAAATGAAAACAATTCAATAATCTTAAAACAGCCGGCAAAAAAGGCAAACAAAGAGTGAAAAGAAAACCGCACAACAAATTATTAATCACAGACGAACAAAAAACAAGAAAAGTTTGCAGGTGATAAGTTTGATAACCGCCTCTGATAAGGGTTTGTTATTGGGATTTGCAGGTAGACGCCGCCACAAAGAGTTGATAATGGAAAAGGCAAAGATCGAGAATTAACACCTGGAGTATAGAGAGTGTAGGAAGCTTATGTAAATCCCGCACAAACCCTCTCAACGCTGCGAATTTTCTCTCCTCTATAAATAGAGGATGTGGCAAACATTCAGCTATGTGTGTGCCGAGAGTGCAATTGTTTACAGCAAGCACACTTTTCCTTTTATTTTTCCCCCCATTTTCTTTTGGCGCTTATTCACTCTTGGCAATTGCTCAAGGTAAAAGAATAATGAATGCGAATGCGAATAAAAGGGAGCTGAGGAGCAGGAGAAAGTGTGGGCACAGCTGACCTCTTTTCGGGTTCTTTTTTGAACATTTTAGTTGGCCATTTTAGGCCTATTTTCGGCTGCACTTGTAATCTTGTTTGTTTCTCTTTTGTGCCGTTCTGCGTGACTGTACTTTTCCGCAGGTGCCGCTATGTCTGGTGTTTTCTTCTACCTGTCTTTTGGCACCTGTCGCTTGTGAAGAAAATTCTCGGAAATTACCAGAAATTGTCTAAAATTCTAAATTCGTTTGGCAAATAATGCCAAATTTGTGAGTGACATGTAGAGGCAAAAATACGCTAAGATTTCTATACGAAAATTGGTCAAAAATGGGTAAGACGGGTGCTAATCTGATAGATACGAATGGTTACAGTAGAACCTTTATAACTAGTCTTATTTATTATGAACCAATTTTTGTATTAAACTGTCTTAAATTTATAAGTTGTTTATGTTTAGTCCAGCTAAAATTGAATAAAAAATAAAATATATAATATATTTTTATAGAACTTGTTCTAAATACTTCGTAAGGTAAACAAAAAACTCGTTTTTAAGTCCCAATTAAGCAAGTTTCACTATTTAACCCAAAAGATAAGATTCTCAGATGGCGCGATTCAAAGTCTACAAAAACCAAAAACAAAACAAAAAAGTGAGTAATTAAATTAGCAACTAAGCCTGAGAGATTTCAGACTTATATCACTTGATTGCGTGTGGCAGGGAAATTATATCAATATATGTTTAAATATCCCCAGGGAAATTAGCACAGCCTAACGGCGCAGTACGCAGGCAATCAGCTGTTTGAGCGAAAGTGCAGTCAAAACAAAATAATGGATAGCACACACACACACACATGTGCACACATACGTTCACAAACACTCTCGCACTATCTGAAAGGGTAAAATCAATGGAAAGTTTTCGTGTGCCAGTCTGCTTTCCACTGTTCTTGCTTCTCCTGTCTCTTTTGTTATTGTTGTTGTTGTTAATGGGAACTTACAGCGCTGGTTGAAGTTCTGGACCAGGTAACTCGTCCGCAGACTGCGTCCCTTGTGGCGCAACAGGGCGTTCATGATCGCCGCTATCGGTGGTGGTGTTCAGCGGGGGCTGGGACTGTGGGGGCTGCTCCTGGGTTCGGCTTGGCTGCCAATCCGATTTCGAAGAATTTTCAATTGTAATTTTGATAATTTTCCGACAAACTGTCTGTTCTGTGTGTGTCTCTATGGCTTTTCTGTCGTTCGTCTCCGTTTTGCTTGTGTTGTTTTGTTTTGTTTGTTGGTATTGCCTTTGTTATCGTTTCGTTCTCTCTCTCCCACTCACGCTGTTTAACGGTACTAATGAAAGGGGAGTAAATAAGGGGAAAGGAGTTGTTGTCGATTAGCCGTAAAGCAAAAGATTAGATTTTTATTATGTCTGAAAATATATGTTTGTGAGTGTGTGTGTCACGCACGCGGCGTAGCGGCTACGTCATCGCCGCAATATCGCGCGATCTGTATTTGTTTTTGTTTTTCGCCCCGCCTCGCCTCGCACTCTTCTTCAAATCAAATTACACAACTACAGTCACAAATTGCGAATTATTTGCGTATTTCATGCGAGTGTCAACCGGTTTGCTCACGTCTATATCATCACGCCCGATTAATGCGTTTAAGTACCGTATATATATAACCCATTCGCTTCTGGTAAATAATAATAAAAAGTCTTGGTTTTAGTAAAACTGGTAAATTTTTGTGAAAGTGTGACCAGAGTTGGGAGAAGCGATAAATACTAGCAATAAACGTTCATAAACTGGTATATAAGTGGCATACATAAGGTTACCATTTGCAACGTTAGGAAACTGTTATAAAAAGGCGTTAAAGGTAGTTTTTTTAAACTTTATGGTGGCATTTTTGATATGCTACAGTGAATACTGGCTACCGTGAATCCATAAAAATATATAATTTTACTTTGTTAATTGGAATAAAATAAAATACGTTTATTTACTGGAAATTTGTCCTAAAACTTTTTGAAAAAAGTTCTCAAAATCAGTAGGTCTTGATAAACAGCTTTTTCAAAAGATTGCCACCCATTTATCATCAGTATCCTTTCTTGACGGATATAAATATTCAGCAGGGTTACCTCCAGATTGAACCAGTTGGGAATTCTTGTATTAAAAGCTTGCTTTATGGTGAAATTTTTATATTTTAAATGTTTTAATGCTTTAATTTAACTTTCTTAGCATTTACTGAAGGTATTTCCTTGGTTTCACTTTACCATGTGCTCCAATTTGACTTTCCGTAACCAAAACAAACCACAAATGCAGTTCTCCTGCGACCCAAACAATCAATTAAAAACCATGACCTTACAGTTGTGATTGTCTTTCGGTTCCTTGGTTCCTTTGACTGATATCAATCTGCTTTTGTGTTAATTACCCTAACCCTAGTTGTTCCGTTCCGCCAAGTTGCAGTTTGTTTAAACAATTCGGTTTGAGTAGTCGACACCTTCAAAATGTGGCTGGAATATTTTTTAACATTAAGCACATTTTCGGTGTTTATAAACAGTGTTCCCTTAAATAATATCCTGCAATCTCTGGATATAGAGCTGTCCTATAAAACTATTTTTTTGCTGGGAAATCAAAATGAAAGCTTGTGCTGGAACCAAACAGATTTCGATGAAACTGTTCCTATATTAAATTTCAATGCAAGTGAAAGTGTGTATCTAAAGGATACTTTTAACTCAAAGATCCTAGTTCTAGTTTGCTTGGAAAACAACGGAAAAGAGGCAATGGAAGTTCTTTATAGAAATCTTCAAGATATGCGCGATACTCCCACCATATTATTCGTTGCTTCGGAAGTACAAATTACAGAGTTATTCCTGGAATGCTTTAGGGAAAAAATGCTCAATGTTTTGGCATTTAAGGATGGCGACTTGGAGTTTATCTACAGCTACCAGGCATACCCAAAGCTCCGGCTTATAAAGCGAAGTGTGATGGAAATTGATATATACTTTGAACCACAACTAAAGGATCTGGGTGGCTATACCCTCAAGACACTACCCGACAACATAATGCCCAGGACAGTGGCTTACAGAAGTCGTGATGGAAGTCGCAAGTTGGGTGGATATCTGTATCACTTCATCAAGAACTATGTGAGCACCCTGAATGCCACTCTCAAAATCTGCTGGGATCTAGTGCCAGAGGAGGGCATGACCCACTTGGCCATGGTCATCAAACTCGCCCACATGGCTGGCGTGGACTTTCCGCTGGGCATTGATGGTCTCGATCTGGAGACGGCGAAACAGAACGTTCCCCTGGAGATGTCCAGTTGGTTCCTGATGCTGCCCATGGAACCTGACCTTCCACGCGCTCGTTTCCTTCAGCGATTACGGCTAGAGTACATGATTCCTCTGATGCTGCTGGTGGCCATAGCTCTGGCCAATGCCCATCGCATTGAGGCGGGATTGGGACCCAGCTGGAGGTGCTGTGTCGTTGGAGATCAAGCTATGCGCGGTATCCTGGGACAGGCCTTTGTTCTGCCCAGAGGACTCTCCCCCAAACGGATGTTCATCTATGGCCTGCTCCTCTTGGGTGGCTTCTTCATGAGCAACTATTACACCGCAGTTCTGGAGACTTGGCTGGTGCATCCACCCGTGGGTGATCCGATTAATAGCTGGGAACAAATGAGGTCACTCAACCTAAAGATACTCGTTATTCCACCAGAAAAGGAGTACATGACGGAAGCCGTGGGCAAGGAGTTCATGGATGCCCACAATGACATGTTTGTTATCACAAACTCGGCGGAGTTCCAGAGGAGGCGAATGGAAATGGATCAATCGTATGCGTATCCTGTGACCACCACCCTGTGGCCACTTTTGCAGCAGGGACAGGTTAGGCTGCTGCGACCTATCTTCAGGAGGTCCCACGAAATTGTATTCATACCGTTCCTGATTCTTACCATGTCCCTGCCGGAGAACTCTCCCTTCCACAAGTCCCTCCTGAGGTATAGGAGAAATGCCCAGGAGAGCGGATTGTACAAGTATTGGTTCCAAAAAAGCTTCAACGAATTAACGGCCTTGAAGAAAATCTGCTACTGGGACGATGGGGACATAAAAGTGCTTTGTTCCCTGAACTGGGAGGATTTTTACTATATATGGCTTGGCTTTATGGCTGCTAAAGTCCTTAGTGGCCTGGTGTTCCTCCTTGAGCTAGGATACCATTGGTGGTCTCTGAAAAGGACCCCTAAATAAGCCCTAATTAACCACAAATAAATGTTAATTGTTAAGAAATATGCCCGTAATGGAAATCTATTGAGTTATTAACTCCTATTAAGGCTATATATAAGCCTTTGCCTAGTCCTTAATAAGGAGTAAGTAAATCCTGAGAGGTTTCATTTGTCGTAGAGATTTTAGCGAGTAAAGCATAAGATGTGGAAGAGTCTTAGATATCATATTATAGTCATCATTGTCTGGGTTAAAGCCCAGGATGTGCCATTGGTTAATATCCTGTATTCCCTGAAGCTGGAACTGTCCTTCCGGACCTTGCTTTTGCTCGAAAACGAAGATAATACCTCCTGTTGGAGGCAAAACGAACTGGATTTAAACTTTGCCTATCTCACCTTTAATGCTAATCAAAGTAATCAGCTTAAGGGCCAAGTTAACAGGAAAATCCTAGCCTTAGTTTGCTTGGAGTCTGGTCAGGAAGATCTCCTCAAAGCTCTTTGTGAAAATCTAATGGATATTCGGGGAACGCACGTCTTACTAATGGCCTCAAAGGAAACCAATATCACGTCCTTATTCAAGGACTGTCGTTCTAATGACATGCTCAATGTCCTGGCCTTGAGGGGTTCGAATCGGAAGTTCATATACAGCTACAAAGCTTTTCCCCACTTCAAGTTAGTTCAACGAAGGCTAGTCCAAGTCAGAAGATACTTTGAACCTCAAGTTGAGAATCTACAAGGACATCCCATAGCCACTATACCCTATAGCCTGCTGCCGCGTTCGGTGATCTACAAGGACCAGGAGGGACGTCGCCAGATGACTGGGTATCTAGCCCATTTCTACAGGAACTTTGCCAGGAGCTTGAATACCACGCTCCTGGTGCGTTGGGACCTGGTGCCGGAGAGCGAGGCACCGGATCATAATGTCACCTACGGTCTGCTGAGAGATGGACTGGTGGATTTCCCACTGGTGCTGACCACGCTGGCGCCGGAACCCTTCTACCCCAGCTATGTGGCGGAGATCACCAGCTGGTTTCTGATGCTGCCCCTGGAGCCCGACATGCCGCTGTCCAGCTTGTACTTCAATCTCAAGGGTTGGCCCTACTTCCTGGGCCTGATGGTGGTGTTGGCTCTGCTCCTGGTCAATGCCCAGCGCCTGGAAATGGGGCAAGGATACTTCACCCTGCAGTGCGGCAACATCTTTGCCGATCATGTGCTGAGAGCCATCCTGGCGCAGTCCTTCGACATGCCCAACCGGCGCCTCTTCGTCAGCCGGACGCTGCTCTACAGTCTGCTGATGGTGGCGGGATTGATAGTTAGTACCTTCTACAGCGCCAATCTGGCGACCCTACTGGTTCATCCGCCGGCTGCCTACAAGATACAGAGCTACGAGGATCTGCGCAGAACCCACGGCAAGATATTTATATCCCAACAGGAGCTGCCTACCTTAAATGATTCCATCGGGAAGGATCTGCTGGAGAAGAATCTGGACATCTTTCACATAACCCCGTCGATTGTGGAGTTTCTGGTCAATCGTAATGAGCTGAACACCTCGTTTGGCTATCCAGTTACCAATATCCTGTGGCCATTCCTCCAACTGAAGCAGATCAAATTGCAGCGTCCGGCCTTTCGTAAGTCCAACGAGATCAGCTTTGCGCCCTTCATGCCCGTGACCATGCCCATGGCCAGGAACTCTATATATCGGGATGCCTTCAACAGATATCTGAGCCACACGCAGGCGAGTGGCCTGTACGACCTGTGGTTCCGGCGTTCCTATCAGGAACTCATTGCCATTGGCAAGCTAAAGTACAGTGTGGATCAGGCTGAGCCGGGTGGCTATCATGACCTGATCTGGGATGATTTGTTTTACGTGTGGATTGCGTATATAGGAGGCACTGCTGTCAGTCTGCTGGTGCTGCCCTTGGAGATATTGTACTACAAGTGGCAGAGAAATAACTAGAAGGTAGTTCAGGGTTCTGGATGGGCAGTGATTTTTTAAATGGGAGCATTAGAAAAAGGTCTAGACTCTAGAGCTACACGAAATATTAAATAACGAAAATCTAACGCTAATCACTTCGATTTGTGCATGTTTTCCTTTATAATCTTCAGAGCGCAGTGTTTTTCTCGGACGATGTGTAGATTTAGTTTTTATACCACTAAGCTAAGGTTTTTTTTACAGAAAAAATTAAAAAAGGATTTGTATTTTCTAAAAAGCTTTCTTTTCCTTGGGAGCTATTCCTCTAAGTGCTATTACACGTCTATTCAGGACCTAGCAAAATGGCTTAATGAAGAATTACTATTATAAAAGTCTTAATTGTTGTCGGAACTACTAAATAATTATACTAGATCTTTAACTCTACCCTAACCTCTTTTGAGACTATATTACACATAAATAATTAAAGCTCTTGGAGCTTATAGCGACATTACGCGCCATCCAGGACCTAGAGAAAGGATTAATTCTTCAAAAAAAAAAAATATAATTGTTATGGAAACTAGAAAAATAATGTTTTTTGAATTTAAAATAAACTAGTTCTGGATGGGCACCTATTTTAAAAATAAGAACATTACAATAAAGTCAAGAGCTATGAAGAATATTCTAACAAAAACTAATAATTGTAACTAAAACTACATAAAATTGTCCTTAAACTTTTACTCTAAATTTAAAACTTTTTTCAAGATAAGTAAATAATAGTAAATGCTTTTTAAGGTTAAAGCTCAACTATATAGTAATTCAGGATCTAGAAAAAATTACTTTATAAAGGATACTGTTACCAAAAAATAATAATTCTTATAGGAACTATCTTTAATTGCTCTTTAACCTTAACTCTATATTTAACCCTTGTTCTTAATGAATCAATAAATACACTCCACTCCGCTGGATCGCAATTTCAAACACTTTTTGCAAAAGCATTTTTATTCAAGTTTCACATGTTTTCTGCTCACTGCATCTTGATTTTCATCATTAAATGTTTTTCCATTTTCTTTTTCATTTTCGCTTGGTTTTTGTTCTTGTGTTTTCTTTTTTCGTTTTTCTTTTGTTTTAGGTTTTTGTTAATAAGTAGGTATTTGTAATATGTTATAATTAGGAGTTTCGTTTCAATGGAATTACATATATATAATGCATATATTATACGCCATCATCTGTGTGTGTGTGTGTTGGTATTATCTTCTGTGCTTGTGTGTGTGTGTGGGCTTCGCTAGTCAATAAAATGTGTGGGACATCCCAGTCCAAGCCATAATAATCGTAATAATAATAATAATAATAATGAAATAAAGGTGAGATATTTGTGAGTAGAATCGTTAAATGTCTCAATATTTAGCAAATGTGCACAGATTTGAGTAAATTTCTTTTAATGTGTATTTGCTCCGCGTTCGAAATGGGGGGGAGGGGGCTGTGAGTGTGTATGTTTAGTTTATCAATTAATTTTTTGTAAGATTTTCAATTAACATTTCTTGTACTCTCTAAAAATTTAGCACTATAAAAGGGTTCTCTTTTTTGGGTTTCTTCTTGTTTTTTGTTTTGTTTTCTTTTGTTTTGTTTTGTTTGTCGTTTATTTTAGGTAAATTCTGCAAAAGCAATTACCAAAAATTAAGTTTCAATTACAATTATAATTTGTAATAATAATAAAAAGTATGTCGCATTTGCTTGGCAAAGGAAAATAAATTTGTTTTTCTCTTCCTACTTGTTTTTTCCTTTCTTATTTTCTTTTCTTGTTTTGTTTTGTTTTGTACATTTGTGTAAATATTATTTTTCAATTAGATAATTTTTTTTTGTTTGTCTTGTAAATTCATATTGCATATGTGTGTCTGAGTGTGTGTGTGTGTGTGTGTGTGTGGAAGGCCTAATACTACTACATTTGTCCTGAAAAACTAGAATCGTAAGCTCCACTCGAAAATGAAATATAAATGTTAAATAAATATGCTCAAATGAGGCGGGGTTTTCGAGGGTTAATTAGTTAATTATGCATCCTAAATATTGCCATTGTTTATATAACTATTTTGTTAGGTAATTTCCTGGTACTGTTTTTCTTTTTTTAACTATACATTGTGTGTGTATATGTCTCTTCTAGACGCAAAATTTGAGTCTTACAAATTTTGAGTGAGTTTCTTTTGCATTGTTTTTTTTGCTTTGTTTTGTTTCAATATCTTTTGTTTTTGTTTTTCTTGGGTTTCTTTTTTGTTTTGTTTTGTTTTGTTTTGCTTTCTGTTCTTGGAAACATTTTAAAAATTAAGCTCAATAATCTTAAATTATGTATTTCTTGGGGTTAATTTGTTTACACACCTGTTCGCCGCCTGCCTTCAAACTATTTTCTCAGAGTCCTCTTGTATTTCGTGCCTTCGTAATAATATTCTAAAAGATTTTAAACATTGCCTTGTGTTGTATATTCAATTAGTTATCTTTTTGTTTTTTGTCGTTACATTTACGGCTGTCTTTGCTGTCCTGTTTTCCTGTGGTTTCATTTCATTTCATTTCATTTCATTTCGTTCGTTCTTGCTACCTTGAAACAATGTACAATTAATTACAAAAAGTGTCTTGTAATTGCTAAAATTTTAATACTCATGTAGGAGGGGAGGGATGGCCTCCCGCGGCTAATTATTTTTCCTGTTCAGCATCGATCTCTCTATATACTCCGACATCCGCAGCTGCGTCTACTATATAAATTACGTGTTAGTGGGGGTTTTTCGCTTTCGCAATGCTTGCACTTGATTCCTTTCGTCGTCAAAAGTATTAGTTTATAGCGTAGAGTGTGTGTGTTTAGTGTGTGTGTGTAGGTGTGAGTATTATTATAAACGCTTTTTAACTACAGCGTGTACTTTAAATATATATATATATATATGTATGTATATATATGTTTATGTATATACGTAGAGTGAGTGCTTCAATTGTTAATAGAGGGATTACATCAATTGTATTTTTTTCCATTTTTCCTTTTAGTTTTTTTTTGTTTTTTTTTTGTTTGTTAGTTTAGTTTTTTGTTTTGTTTTGTTTTAATAATAATATATAAGGTATGTGTAAATATTCATGTCATCTGGGCGATCCAGTGTGTGGTGTGGGGTAAATACATCTTCGAAATACGTGTGTGTTTGGGTGTGGGGGGTACGCAATGTGTGCTTTTTGGGCGAGAAGCCGACACCGAAGCCTCTGCTCACTAAATTCAACAGTAAAGACAAACATCTAATTCCAAAAAAACGCTAGTGAGTGCTAAGAAACTGTTGTCCTAATGCCTAGAAAATCCCTTCAATTCGATATCGATTTCGAGTTCGAGTACGAGTTCGGTTCGAGTGTGTGTGTTTCTATAAATTTCAACTGTGTTGCAACACTCTAAGTCTAAGTGTGTGTGTCTAATTGCAGGACTAGCGTCCTTCGTCCTGCTCCTATGCCTGCCAGCTGCCTGAATGCTCTTCGCCTAGCTGCTCGCTCGCTGCTCCTTGCATCTCGTAAATAGCTATATAGGGTTTATATATGTGTGTATATATTGTAATTATGTGGGTTCTGAGTAAACTCCTCCTCCTTTCGCAATGTCCTCGGCTCTCTGTGATCCTCCATCCATCCTGCTTAGTAGTAGAATATCTGGCCGGCCTTCTGGCGCTTGCGCTCCTCCAGCTTGCGATTGATCTCCTGCTGCCGCTCGGCCTTGCTCAGGGCCCTTGCCACATACAAGAACTTGTTGTCGCCCAGCTGCTTGCCATGCAGGCCGATCACGGCGGCCAGCGCCGACTGTGGATTCTCGAAAGCCACGAAACCGAAGCGCCGCGAGCGCCCCTCCTCGTCCAGCATGAGCTGCAAGGATCAGAGTTGATGAAATAAACAAATACGCTCCAGAGGGGCCAAGTGCAAGTCCTCCCTGCCACATCTCTCTTCTTCTCTCTCCGTGAGCATGCGCAGCAAGGGGACAAAGAGCGCAGCTAAGAGCGCGGTTGAGTGCGTGAGAAACTGTGCCACATGGTTGTCCATCTGCAGTCCTCTCACCCACCCACCCATCCATCCATCCATCCGCACACCCATCTCCCAACGCCCACCCACACCCCTTCCCCCACGGGAAGGTGAACAAAAAGAACATACCTTGTGACTGGTGATGCGGCCGTAGGGCTCGAACATCTCGCGCAAGTGCTGCTCGGTGAACTCCTCGCTGAGGTTCTTCACATACAGGTTCTTGAAGTGGGTGGCCTTCTCCTGCTCCCGGTCCCGCCGTGGTATGAACTTGACCACATGCACCTTCTGGTTATTGCACAGCATCCCGTTCACCTTCTCGATGGCCGCCCGGGCAGCCTCCTCGGAGTCGAAGTGCACGAAGCCGTAGCCGCGCGAGTTGCCGTCCTCGTCCTTGGCCACGTTGCAGTTGAGGATGTTGCCGAACACGGAGAACGTGTCGTACACCGCCTTGTTGTCGATGGATCGCTCCAGGTTCTTGATATAGATCTTGCCGCTGTCCGGGGAGCTGTTGCCGCTGCCGCCGCCGCCACTGGTGCCGCTGGCCAAAGCACCACCGCCGACGCCCACGCCCACGCCGGTGGAGTGAGAGGAGCTGGACGTGTGCCCGCTACCCAGGGAGTTGTGGCCATGCCGGCCGAGAACGGCGGCGGCAGCCAGATGATTGCTGGCCGCATGCCCGCCGCCGACGTGGCCCAGGTGGCCGGCGGCGGCATGGTGGTGCAGCTGCTGCTGGTGGTGCGCCGCCGCCAGCGTGTGGTGGTTCAGGGCCGGCTGCTGCTGATGATAGTTCGCCGGGTTGCCGCGGAACGTCATCGAGTTGACGAACATGATGGCTGGCTGTTTGTGGAGCGTGGTGGCGGCTAGTGGAGTGCTGGTGGCGCTGGTTGCTGGTCTGTGCTGCTCCCGGTGGCTCCCGTGGCTCAGGCTCTGGATCTGGATCCCGCTGTAAATGTGGCTGAGAATCTTGAAGCGATTCTGTGGCAGCGCGCTGGTTAGGTTCTGGTTGCTCCTCGTTCCCTGGTGTTCGCTTCGCTTCGGTGTGTTCTTCTTTCGCTGCTCGGTTGGGGTTAAACATGTACATATATTACACATATATTCCGATCTCGGACGTGGGATATCGGCGGAAAATCCACTCACCAGGTCTTAGCTCACGCGCTGCCCGTTCCACTGCACAGAAATGGGAAAATATGACAAAAATTCGCGGTGTTCTCTGAAAAAATCGTTTTTTCTCTCGCCCAGACTCTTTTCTCGTCTCGTCTCCACTCTCTCGCTCTTTCTCCGTCTCTCTTTTGTACTTTTTCTGGGGGCTTTCACTTTTGGGCCGTCGCTGCTTTTTCTTGGGGCTCTTTGCTTGCAATTTAGCGACCGCGCTGCCTGCGAATTTCGGGTGGCACTTAATCTCTTAGTTATTAGCAATTGCAGCAATAAAAAACAACGTTTCGCAGCGTCGGCGTTCGCCCTTTATTATTTAATTATTATATGCAAAAATTGTCGCTACTTCAGTGTGACCGCGGAATTATCGATTAAAAATACTATCCAACCCAACGAAAATACCACAAAATACTGTACCAGAGCTGTCGAACTATCGATTGTGCGAGTGAAGGTCCGCGTTGTTGCAATCGATTTTTTTCGGAACTATCGTTGAGGTTCTATGGATATTTGAATTAATTTTATATGCAACTTGGGTAGTTCTTAATTAAATGAATAATTTTTAATTTAATTTTTCCTCATTTTATTCACACCAGCGATAGTTATTGGTTCGGCCATGCTTGAGCTGTCCCTTCTCTAGCCTATCGATTGTTTTGGGGCGCCTGCCTGCCTATCGGAATGCAATAATAACAACATTAGCCACTTGTTTTGGTTTTTTGCCAAAAAAAGCTTTAATTACAGGGAATTATAAACCATATGGACCAGGATCAGGTGCCTGCGAGCTCGGCATCCACCAGTTGCAATGCCTCCACTCTCACCCAGCGCTGCAGGAGAACGGAGAATCAGGAAGATCTGGGAGATATAGCCGCCGAAGTGGCCACTATATACAATGTGGATCGCCAGGATAGCTTACAAGCCCAGCGAACGCGTAGACAGTGTAGGACTGTGGCCGTCACCAGTGAATTCATCTCCCTGGAGGACCTGCTCCGATCACAGCCTGAACCCGCGCCCGGCCAGGAAATCGTGGACATGATCTTGCGCGATTTCTGCTCCTCTCCGACATACGAGGAGGAGGAAGACCTGTCCACCTGCGAGTCCCCGCCTTGGTTTAGATTTCGCAAGAAAAAGATCAAAACCTACGCCAAGAAACGAGCTCTTGTCGAGCAGGAAGTGCCAAGTATTGCCCTAGCGGGCGACGACGAAGAGGAGGATGATCGGCTCAGCTGCTCCTCGGGCCTCTCCGTGCAGGAGGATCACACAGCTCCTACGGCCACGGCTGTGCGTGAGCTGGATGCCAATACCTCGCAAAAGATCTGTGAAAATCTACTTAATCTGAGTCAATACTTTTCCCTGAGCAATCCCAGTTCCCATTCCAATCCTGATAAGGAGCTGCCGCCAGCTGTTAGTACAAAGATTGATCTGCCAGCTAAGGAGATTCCAGATCCTGCGAAACCCTCTGGCTCACGGGAGCAGCGTAGTCTTCTGTCGGATACCAATTCTTCGGCGGAGTGCACTTCGATTGAGTTGGAGAACTTGGAAAATGATTTACTGGAGATTGGTTTTACCTTTGAGGCCTCCGAAGTCGGTGATATTAAACCTACAGGTAAGGGTTTGTGTTTAAAGGTTTTTTTTCCCATATTTTATTTTTAATCTCAGTTTCAGGCAACTTGGGGGACACGCTTTTTGGTGACAGCAAGGCCAGCACCACCCTTGTCCAGGCTCAATCGGGTAAGATCTCTCAGATCACAGATAATGCTAAAATCATAAACATTTCCCCTTATATTCCCAGATTCCAAAGTCTGCGCAGAGTGGTCGGAAGGAGACTCTCTCCTGGAAAACTACAACACCGAAAAGATGTCGTTAAGTGATGAGGAACTTAAAGAGAAGTCACTCCAGATAAATCCTGTAAAAACGGAGCCCATAGAAGTAAAATCTGAGAGCTTCACACAAAGTTTATTGGATGGTATTCCCATCAGTGAATGGCAAACCCCAATGGATATTCCAGAAGACTCGATCAAGGAGACCGAAGATTTAAACCAAGAAACCATAAAAATGGAACCAAACGAATTGATTTCTCAGAAGAAAACCCAAGAGACTGTAGAACCAAGTACCTCCAAACACGTAAGTGACGCAGACTTTCTCCAAGAAATCCCCCCCGACGAGTGGCAACCCATGGAGATATCCGAATTCGTGGGCTTCCGCACAGCCTCTGATAAACCCATTGAGATTTCCAAAGAAATGCAAGAAAAAGCCGCCAAATTGCTGGCTGATGTGGAAGGAATGGCAGCAGAGCAACCAAAATATGAACAAGAGCTCAGTGAGAGACCCACAGTATCCTCTCCATCCTTTGTTGGCTTCCGCACAGCCTCTAATAAACCCATTGAGATTACCGAGGAGATGGCCAGCAAGGGGGCCATGTTCATAGCTCAGTTCAAGGCCAGCGATCAGCAGAGTCAACCAAATGATGCTGAATTCCTGCAGGACATAGCCTTTAGCGAGTGGGAAGCCATTGATGGGACAGAGAAACCTATTAAAAAAGAAGAATTAAGTCAAACAATTAATATAACGCATACGGAGCCATCTGAAACCCAGACGCCTAACAAAAGCCAGTCTAGGAACATTCCCCAGCTAGTTGCCTTTCGTAAAACTCCTTACAAATTCATGGAAGTGGCAGAGAAAATGAAAATCAAAGGTGATAAGTTGATGGCGGAAGTGGAGTCCGGCCTATATCAACCTAGTCAAAGGCGTTACTTGCAGAGCCAAGAAGAGCTTCCAGTTAGAAACATAAATAGTTCCAACAAAGTATCAGAGGAGATGAAAAAGGAGGCTGTTGAAGTCAATGAAGTCTTGCCAATGGAAACCATTGTTAATCCTGAGTTTGTGGGCTTTAAAACTGCCTCAAACAAAGCCATTGTGGTCTCAGAAGAAATGAAAATCAGGGCTGCCCAGTTTATGGCTGAATTTCAAATTGCAAGTTTAAGTCAAGAGATGGAAAGAATTGGCCATGAAGGCTCTAGCAATACAGAATTTATTGGCTTGCGTACAGCTTCTAACAAGACGATTGAGGTCTCGAAAGAGATTAAACACAAAGCCGCCAATTTAATGGCAGAATTTCAAGCAGAAAGCCCTCAAAATATAAATTTAAAGCCTGAAGAAGTTCCAGAATTCTTTGGCTTTCGAACAGCCTCTAACAAACGCATTGAAATATCGGAGGAAATGAAAAACAAAGCTGCCAAATTAATGGCAGAAGTGCATGCCGAACCTGAAGTGGTTAATCCAGTGATTAATCCAACTAGAGATAATGAGTGCCCCTCCGATACATCAGATAACCTTTCTGGCGAAAACTTTAAAGGCTTTCCCGAGTCGGGAATCCATCCACTCTCTGCAGACGAAGATCACTCCAATGATTCTGTTTATCCCAGGCGTTCGCAGACCCTTAAAACCTTACCCAATTGTGAAGATGACTCAACAGCTTCCACACCCAAGAACAGAAGGGATACCTCCGATGGCATACCATCGAGTGGCAGGCTTCGCAAGATTGCCAACCCAATGCCAGAGCAAAATCCTCAGCAAGTCAGTCGTCAATTGCACAAAACCACCTCGTGTCACAGTGCACTGGGGACACCCAGCCAATCGCAGGAGATTCATGCCTCGTTGAGCCAACTTGCTGGACGTTCGCCGCTAGATCAGAGAACCAAGACCTCAGTGATAGCCCGGCGGAATCTCTTGACACTGAGTAAACGTCGCAAAAGGAGCCGAACTCCAACTGGCACCCCGCTTAAACCCCGATTAGCTGCCATGCCAGCCTCGACAAGTACTCCGCTGGCGGATAGGAACACGAATCATGGAATTAACGACTCAACAGTCGCTATACAGAATGCAGAGGATATGTCGCCGATTTGCATGCCACCAAACAAGTCCCGGCGCCTTGGCCTGAGTCTGAGCCGTAATCGCTATTAGTTTATTCACTTTTTTTTTTCTGTTATTCTTTGTAAGTAAATACAAAATTAATTAAAGAGAAAGGGGTATGTATTTGCTTATATACTATAATATAATAAGAGAGTGCTTACTTGGTTAAGCAATTAGCCACCCTTTTCGCGTCCACATTAATTAACTTGCTGAGGTGTGTGTGAAAGATATCTATTTTTAAGTGACTTAAATCCTTAACAGCAGTGGAATCTAACCTCATTAAGAACAATTCTATATAAAAATAACCTTTGTTATCTTACATATTGTTGAATTATTTAAAATATCACACATTAAGTTCTTTTTCTAGAATGCTTAGTTGAGTCTAACGATTAATAGTCTGCGATGATAATTAAAAAGGAATTAAACGGCTTCCTTCAATGCAAAATGACCTGAAAAGTTCTCAAAAAACAAGAGGGGAACCTTAATTATTTAATTATGAACAACCCCATGTAATTTCCAGCGTTCTTTTGTCTTTAAGGCACACAAAGTTTTTTTTTTAAGAACACTTAGTCTGAATTCGATTAATAGCCTTTGGTGATAATTAAGGGCTTCCTTCAATACGATATGACTTAATAATATCCACCAAAAAAAAAAACAAAGCATACGCGATTTATCTAAGGTTTTTGTTCTTGTGAATATTGCAAGTCATTTGGTTCTTTTATAATAAAGCTATAAAAGCGCTTTACCACCTCTGAATATTAATCAAAATGTTTTCAATCCTGCTGCTGTCTGTTCTCTCCAGTTTGGTTGGTGCTCCTGAGTTAGGACCCAACCAAATACTCCAGGAACTCAATCTGGCCTTGAAAACAGAACTCAATATCTTTATTGACTTGGAGGACTTCTTTAGCTTGCAGAACTTAAGAACACCAAGGATACTTCTGAAATCCAGTGAACCTATGGACTTTCGCCTTTGTGGAAACTTTACAGAGCAAGCTCTCCTCATAGTTCATTTGAAGGACATCAGATTGGATTATAATATAACCAAACTCCTGCCATACCTATTGCACCAACTTCATGAGCTGCATATAGTGTTCGTAAGCAGAGAGAAACCAGAATTATTTGAAAAGCAACTCTACAAATACTGCTACAGCAAGGGATTCGTTAATGTTCTCCTGATATATGGACAAAATCTCCACAGCTATCTACCATATCCGAAGATAGAACCCATCAAACTCTCCAATGTCAGCAATTATATAGACAGAGGAAGAGTTCTCCGGAATTTTAAGGGCTTTCCCATTCGAGTTCTTTCAAGCAAAGCAGGCCCTCGCGATTTTGAGTTCTTTAATGAACGAAATGAAATGGTGCGCGGGGGATTTATGTACTTGCCCATGAAGGAGTTCATAGATCATTATAATGCCACAAATGTCCATATACCTATGGTCGAGAAGGAGCCATATCTCATGTACATGGATATATTTGCTTGGCTGCGCAACAAGACCATTGATGTGGCCTGTCACATGGTAGACAGAGACTGGAATGTGGAATCTTCTGAGCCTCTGAGGATCCTCGCTCAGTACTTCATAGTGCCTCACTCCAGGTCGATCTCCAGCTATTTGTACTACTCCCGACCCTTCCAATGGACTCTGTGGTTGGTCATAGCCCTGACAGTGGTCTATGGCACTCTGATGCTGTATTTGGGATCAGGAAGGCACCTTAACGAGCTCGGAGAGTGTCTACTGTACAGTCTTAACCACATCCTCTACGCTGGCAATCTAAATGTAAGGACAGCAGGCTGGCGGGACTTTTTCATCCATATGATACTGCTGCTGGCCGGATTCATACTCACCAACCTCTACTTGGCCATGCTGTCCAGCATCCTGACTTCGGGACTGAATGAGGCGCAGTACAACACGCTGGAGGAGCTGGCCAAGGCGCCCTATAAAAGTGTCCACGACCAGCTCTATCACAGGCAGTTACTCAGCACACCCTTCATACCGGAAGCTCTCCGCCGGAATAGCATGGCCATACCAAATACGACTTTGTTGAGGATCACCCGCGATGGACTCAACCCGAACTACATGTACATGTTGTACGAGGACCGACTGGAGGTTCTCCTGATGCAGCAGTACTTGCTGAAGACTCCACGCTTCGATTTGGTTCGCCATGGCATCTCATGGATAATGGAAAATTATTGTGTTGCCAATGAACTGCCGTACAGGGGAATGATAAGTGAGTTTATGCGGCGACTCAGGGAGCACGGGATTGACAAGAAGATGAAGACGGATACCTTTAATACGATGATAGAGCAAGGGATGCACACCCTGATGCGGGACGATGAACCTCCGACCAAGGCGTTCGATCTGGAGTTCTATTACTTTGCCTTTGCCTTGTGGTCTGTGGGTCTGGTGGTGGCTTTGGTGGTATTTGTAGTGGAGGTGCTTAAGGGTAGATATAGCAACAAAAGAAGCTCCAAATAAGCCTAGTTTAGAAGCAAACAAAAACACAACTATGTTTTATTACTAAAAAAAATAATTAAAGAAGCACAAAAGGTGCAGTTAAGTGTGTTTGATTATGACGCGCCAATCATTGCGTTTTTATTTAATAAACAGATGACAAGATACACCCATTAAGGTTATTAGTGAGCCATTAACTCCTGTTAACACCACTTTTAATAATGTAGTTTAGCGCAATTAGAGACCAACCCTGTGATTTGCTAATTGCGTTGGCTGGGACATCGAAAAGCTTGTCGGAAATAATGCCATCAATCCTTTAAAGGCATATAAAAGCCGCACACCGCGACTGAACGCATGTCAAAATGTTTTCAATCCTGCTGAGGTTGGTTCTCCTCAGATTTGTTGTGGCTTCCAACTTGGAGTCCAACCAAGTGCTTCGTGAACTCAATCTGGCTTTGAGAGCGGGACTCAATGTGTTCATCGATGTGGAGGACTCCCAGGACTCAAGCACTCTTCACAGTCTGGATACACCTAGAATTCTAGTCTCCACAAAATACAGGGAATCTACGAATCTACGCCTCCATGGCAACATTACCAAACAAGCTTTAATCATAGTACAATTAATGGACTTTGGCTTGCAACCCAAGGTGGCTGCCCTCCTGCCTCTCTGGTTGGATTATCTCCACGAACTTAACATTGTATTTCTCAGCAAGGAAGACCCAGAACTTTTCCAAAGGAAGCTCTATAACTACTGCTACAAGGAGGGCTTCATCAATGTTATTCTCTTACATAACGACAACCTCTACAGCTATCTACCCTACCCTTCAATACAACCCATCAGGCTCGCAAATATCAGCGAATATTTAAAGAGACGCAGGATTATACGTAATTTTCGAGGATTCCCCATACGCATACTTCGAACTAACATAAGTCCTCGGGATTTTGAGTACTACAACGATCGACATGAACTTGTGCGAGTAGGATATACATACGCCGCTGCTAAGGAGTTCATAGATCGCTATAATGCCTCGCTTTCGAGTTTACCATTACCCGCATGGCCGCAAACGGATTACGAAGGGTACCAAGCCGTGGTTGGGATGGTGTTAAATAAGGAGGTCGATTTGCTTTGTTACTACAAGGACATGAAGATGAAGTGGGATATTCCCTACACCGAGCCAGTTTCGATCATGAGGACCTTCTTTATAGTTCCTCACGCCAGACCACTCTCCAGCTACCTCTACTATTCGCGACCCTTCAGCTGTATCCTGTGGCTAGTCGTGGCGCTCACGGTCTTCTATGGCGCCCTGATGCTCTATCTTGGATCGGGAAGGCAAGGCAGGGAGATCGGAGAGTGTCTGTTGTACAGTCTGAGCCACATTCTAAATACCTGCAATCAAGGCATAAGAACTGCGGGATGGCGGGACCAACTGATCCATGTGATCCTCGCACTCGGTGGCTTTGTGCTCACCAACATATATCTGGCCACGCTCTCCAGCATCCTGACATCGGGCTTGTCCGAGACACAGTACAGAACCATAGAGGACCTAGTCGATGCCCCTTATCCCAGTCTGCACAACGAGATGTACTTGAAAAAATTTCGGGAGGATACCCTTCTTCCCGAGGCTCTCCGCCGGAACAGCATGACTATTAACGTCACTTTGTACAAGGCGTATCGCGATCAACTCAACGATAGTTATATTTACTTGTCCCTCGAGGACCGTCTGGAGCTGAGCCTTATGCAGCAATATCCCTTGAAGACGCCGCGTTTCGATGTGATCCACCAGAGTGTGTCCTATAGCCTCGAAGCGTATTATGTGTCCAGGAGCTTGCCTTATCTGGGAATGTTCAGCGAGTTCATGAGG
>JAEIIU010054597.1:0-31524 GCA_018874675.1 Drosophila baimaii | reverse complement strand
AACTGAGAGACTAGTTTGCGTTTTAATTTTTTGGTCGCGGTTGACCTTTTCATGGAAATGCCCATATATATTTCTATTCAAATAAAAATATGAAACGCAAATTGTGCTATTAAAGAAATTAAGCAGTATATGCTTAAATTGCTATTACAAATTAACCTGTTCGTTGTGCAGTCATAATATTAATATCCTTCCTACCAGTTGGGCAACTCGTTCAGCTAAAAAATGCAATTATTACCAGCAATTAGTTGGTCCTTTATCAGCGAAAATCACATAAGCAGAAAGTGCAAATTGAATATCTCAAATTAATTGATTTTTTTGCGAACAAAACACACATTTGCACTCTGGCCACCGAAGAAGACTTCGAATAAAATGCAAATAAATTTAATTAACTTGTCTAATTAAAAGCTCGCCTCTAAAATGCAATATATGCTGCAAAAGCAGAATTTCATCCGCCGCACAAGGGACAGAAATGTGTTTTGATTTTGGTTCTTAATTTGGCGTAATTCAATTATTTTTTAAACCAGTCCAAAATGAAGCCCAACTTCAAACCTGGCCAAATGGGTTCGACAGCGACCAGCACTTGCAACTCGAACCTGGATGGGGGGGCGCTGGCATTTTTGGGTATGAGTTGCCCGGTGGAGTCTGTTAACATTTTTGTCGCGTGTTTTGCGGTCTGTTGTTGTGGTTGCGGTTGCACGCAAACTACAAGCCCCGGAACACAGCATTCACACCGGCAGCCGACAACCGACAAAGGACGACCGGCAGCCAGCACCCAGCCAGCAGCAACAACAACCAATGGGCCAGCATCCCCGTCCTTTGGTTGGCTTAAAACGAAGTGCAGCTTCGGCTGGCCTCGGCCTGTTATCACTCGGCCACCGCGGCGTATACGTAACAGCATTTTTCATTCGTTGGATTTTCTTTTCCTCGGCGTTGTTGTTGCTGCTGGCGGAAGAGCCAGAGCCGGGCTCTGGGCGAGCGCCAAGTGGCGTCGGCAAATCAGTTTCGCTACGGATTCTGCACGAAGCGGACGCGTTTTACCGGAATTCGTCCTGATAACGTGAGTGAAGGATCTCGACCGGCGAAAAGTCGTCCTGCAGTGACTCAGAACGAGTTCTTCGCCATGTGATCGGCGAATAAATAGGATCTTCTGACTCAATATCAGTGTATTTCAAAAGTGCAGTGTTGAAAGGCGTTTTAAACTGTAGAGTGCAAAGGTGGAAATGGTTGTCTTTTTTTTTCAACATATGGTATAAAATATTATGATAGTTTTTGCTACGAATTAATTATGGAAATTATGAAAATGTATCGAAAGAAACTTTTTAATGTTAAGAGAAACATAACTTGGCATTGTAATTAAACACTTGTATCTCTTTTTTCTAAGGGAAATATAAGGTATTTCATATAAATAATAGAATCAGATAGGGTTCCTGTTGTCAAAGAAATGATATCAAAACAACTTTAGGTTTAGATTTTTGTTTAAATTTGGAATTCGCTTAAAGATACACATTAAAATGGAAATGTTCGATCCTTTTATTGGATGAGCATGAGCATTTCGACTTTTATAAATGATCTTAATTCAGCGTAGACCAATTTAATTCAAGGAAACCTGTGGTGTAAAGTGGGAACTTTAGATCTGCGAACAAAGTCCCAGGTTCAATCCCAGGGTGTTGGTGACATTTTATATTGGTTTTTTAAAGCTTATATTGTATCAGTCAGTAGCACCTTGACTGCCATTTAACAGTGGTCTTTGACCAGCTATATGTTGCTATGCTGGCATTACCTTAATTAAATTATTATTAGAACCATTAAGATATACTTGCCCAAAATTGTATTATTTTTACATCCGGTAAAGCTGCTAGGGGGTTCAAATGATCACATTAACATTTTCACTTAAATGTTGAAAAAAATAAATTAAAGTGTCATTCTTGACCATATATTATATCTAAATTTTTCTTTACTTCTTCGTAAATACTATTTATGTGACATACTTCAAATTGTTTCTTATAAGAACAAAAAAAAAAACGTCGCACAGAAGAGACAATAATAAAGCTGCTGCATTTTGTTTACTTACATCCAAAAATATAGATTAAATGACTTTTCTTCTTAACCTTCTATTAAAAACCTACTGAAGAAAGACTTAAAAATTAGTTTAATTTCTATAATGCACCTTAGTGTCTGAGGTTTTCAAACTAACTCTCAAATAACTGAAAAGCCATTCTAACTCTAACCACAAGGACAATGAAGACATGCACACACACACACACACACACAAGTTGAGACGTCACTTGTCAGGCACTCGAAATGGGTAAACAATTAACAGTTAATTCTGCTAATGCACATTTCATGCCAACAAAAAGTAAACAAACAGTGAGATCAACTCCCCAGTAGCAGCAGCTAACACGCACACAGAGACACTCTTCAATCTCGGAAGAATCGCAAACAAACTTATAAGCGAATAAATGAATCCACCAGAGTTCACTTTGGGACAACTGGCAAAAAAGAAGTTAACGAAAAAGGATAGTTCAGCAGGGGTTTTCGGTGGCGATTGATAGAGGCAGGCTGCAGTAACGCACAACACAGGCAAACACAACCGAAAACAGCAAGGCAAATATAAACAAAGAATTTAGCTTAAAAATACATTAACCCACTGCATCCATGGAAAGTGGGACAGTGGGGGTGGAAGAGGGCAGCCAACTGCTTGAAACTTGCATACGTAATGGAGTGAGGAACACTCTGCGAGCGTGTGAGTACAGTGGAGCTTTGTTATGGCGAAATGCTGACAATTCGAGGGATCTTTGCTTCGGATTTAAAGAGCAGAATAGTTTAAGGAATTTAAAAATTGGTCGGCCTGATATATGTATGTTATACCACAGTAACTCTTAAACAAATCACAAACATTAAATTTAATTACAATTCGGCTGCAATACTTGTATTGATATTCCATATTTGTCATGAAACTTAATAGTTTATCGATTTTATTTAACACAGAACTAACATAGCCTTTTATCATTTATTTGTAGTGAAAGACGGCGTAGTGTAGAGAATCCCAAATTGAATTAGCGTAACATCGCATATCTTTTCAAAAATCAACCTGTTATTATACATAGAAGTGTAAATTATCATTTTAAAAACATATTTAAATATCCTAAGCTTAGCTTCAGCTCTAAGTTCCATCTTTAGCAGTCTTCACTGCACGAGTTCAGTTGTTTTGCATTCAGGCATCGATGCAGATCAATGGCAGGACTCTCGGCTCAGGCAGAGCAAACAGAGTGGGAGGACGATGGTAACTCCATGCTGTCAGCTGTTCCACAACTTTTTGTCCTCCGCCAGTTGAGGGCTTATTGGCTCTCTATTTATTTCCATTCCCCCCTTTGTATCCTTTTTTTCTATTCTGTTTTGTATGTTTGGATTTGGTTTTGTCGTCCTGCTGCAGCAACTTTACAAATTGTGCAGAGCAAAGCAAACAAAATTGCGAAAATATGAAGCTATTGATGATGATGATGACAAAAATATGGATATTATTGGTGTGTTCCAGAACTTTTGATCAAAAGTGAAAAACTACTGATGCGTCAATTGAGTAAATGTTTGCCTTTATATTAGAACGTTTTCCGCAGTTTTTGTTGAATTTAATGCCATTTAAAGATAAAGTTTATCAAAGTAATAAAAATCTTGCAACGTGAGCGAGTGTTGATTAAGAGTTTGTAAATTTGGCATATGGATAGGGAATTTTATTTTGGAATTTAAACAATAGTATTATTAGTTCTTTAGAACTTTAATAGTAAACAATTTGAGTGACTGAAAATATATTTTAATAATGTGTGCTGTGTTGTGTAAAGTAAATGCTTGTTCAAAATCAACAGCCTGTTTGATCTAGTCTTATCTGTCAGTTGAGGCTTAATATCGACTCGAATGAGCTCCAGACTAAGCTGTTTTTGAATTGTTTATTATAGTTTTATTTTTTCTACTTATTTTAATTTTAGGTTCTTTTAAAGGGTTTTCAATTCAATCATACAAAGTTTTATTAATCGCAAAGTGTCTAAAGTTGAGCTGTCGAAACATCGACCTTATTCGATATATTGTAGTTTATATATTAACGGGAATATTCTATATATCATTATTATATAAAATCAATTACTGAACAATTTAGTGAATTATAAGATTGATTTTATAATAATTTAACATTTATTGGTTTCTTTTAAAAAACAAACAAATATATATCAATTTTGCAGTCATGTTCCACAAATTATTCAGATATTTAAGAAAAAAATAATTCAAAATCACAAAAAATCAGATTCTTTCTTAAATATTTCTTATCTAGAATATTGATATTAAACAAATCTTAATTTCTATGTATTGGTACTTGTATCGAGCAGGGAAAATGCCTGAATAATTCAGTTTGGTTTCCACCTTGAAGACCTTTTTATTGTTAACAAACTAAGCTTCCATTTTTTTTAGTTTTAAAATAAAGGGAAGCTGACAGTGTTTGGCCAAGCACTCACCTGCGGCATAGACCACTTCACTTAGGTCGAAAACAGGAGAAACCTGTCAAGGCTTATTATTGTTTGCTTTTCGCAATACCTTTTAAATAATTTTAAGCTCAGCTAAACACGAAACTGTCATCGCTCGCCTTAGTAGCCCACGTAAAGCCCCTTAATTAGCAAATTTTAATACCAGTTTTATAGCTTCCACAGGGTATGCAACATTTTCCCCTACCTAGTTTATTATTTCTAAAGTTGCAACAGTTATAAGCCAATTTGTTTTGCCAAAAGTTATCATTCACAAACAGGACAAGCCAAAAGCAAACACACACTAAATAGCCTCATTAAAATTTAATTTCCTAGCATAAAAACAAAAGAAAAACACAAACACATCCGGAACAAGTTGCTCCCCCGAACAATTTATTAATTTAATTACAAACACTTTGCCGAACTCATAAAAAAGTGCATAAAATTTGTTGGACTTCTTGTTCTCGTTCCTGATGGTAAATCTGTTTTGGTCTATGCCGAAAAAGCTTCATCATGTGTGAGCTGATGGCGAGGGGGCCGGGGTTGGTGGTGGTGGTGGCAAAAATTGCTTAATTTCATAAGCGAGTCATAAGGGAAAAAGTTTTGTCTCTCTGTGTGCGAGCGAGTGTGTTTGCCAAGCTGCGTGCGGACCCCACAAAAAGCTGAAGGCGACACGCTTAAAAGCCATAAAAAATATAAATTTTTCAAGGGAAAGTTTCGCTTCAGATGGCCAGGCCAAGAAACAGAAGCGAAACAGAGCCAAAAACAGTCTGTTTCACAAATATGAAACATTCCATTTTTGAAATAGAATTTAATCTTTTATCCCAGAGCGAAAATAATTATTTTCATTTTTATTTAAGATCTATTATAATTCTTACATGTAGAGTTGTTTGCTTTATTTTTATCTAAAATATTCTTGGCTCTTAAAAGTGCGCAGAAATAAACTTCTTATCTTACAGTATGTTTAAATGAAAAATATAATGTGTATTTTAATATTTTATTAGTGCTAATAAAAAACTGTTATCTGTTTTACTTTTCCCATCAACTTTTGAGGCACTGTATGCCAATCATAAAATGCTACACACATATCTCTAAGAAGAACTTAAGATATTACGACGTTGACAAAAACTGAAGTTGAAAAAGTAAGAAATAAAGTCAGAAAAGAGAGAAGACAAGCCAAGGAGACCAAAACTTAAGATAAACAACAAATGGAAAGAGCATTTAAATTAATTGGCATAAACTTCGCTGCCTGCACATGTGTGGTAGCAACTCCTAGGAACTGTAGTGCCATTTATTTTTGAGAGCATTCTAGATAAGGCATTTTTATTTTTATGGAATCCGAATCCGGTTGGGCCTTTCCCGACTTTTAATTCTCTCTAAAGATAAACTATATAAGGCAGGAACATTTATCAACGGGCCGCCAAAGGGGCACGCTCGAGTTCCTGCTTCCGAGGCAAATCTTTATGACTTTTCGGGTATTTCGTTGGGCCCTTTCTCCGTTTGGTGGCTTAAACTTTGCTGCAACACGTGCGAGCGCCTACGCAAGGGGGCGTGGCAGGCGGTGGGCAGGCGGCTCTGTGGCATAATATTTTGCCAAACTTTATTGAATTCCCCAGCAAATCTGCATGGCATCTGTGTGCATGCGTTGAAAGTTACTAGACGGCAAACAATTGCCGGGGGACGGGAAACGGGGAAATCCAGTGCATTGAAAGCAAATTTATGGGCACCAAAGTCAAATGGAAAACTCGAGAATTAAGGCAGCTTTTTTTCTGTCCTTTTTGTCGCTGGCAGATGGAAAATGTATCACTGCGAATGGGCGCCACGGGAAAGTGGGAAAAACTAGTCAGGGTCTTTAAGGAATTTTAAGGTAGCCGAACACTTTGGTTACTAGAATACCTTTTTTTTTTATTTTTTATTTAAACAATTAACTTGGTGCATTTGTCACTTGACAAAAACCGTATTACACTTTCATATTGAATTTCTAGTTAGTTAAAGTTTTTTGTAACATATTCATAATATACAAAGATGATATATATTTAAATATATTATTTATTTAGGTCGAAAAAGTATTCTTTATATGTATATTCATAAATTCGAATCAAAACACTTTTAGGAGGTTATCAAATTTCAGATGTTTTAAGTTAACAAAGTTTTGTAATAGTGAAAACTTTTTAATCTTGAATAAGTCCAGTTAAGATTTCATAACGATGGTAAACAAGAGTGAAGCCTTTTTTAAAATCTATAAAGTAAATAAAATCTAAAAAATATAAGCAACCATTTCCGAAAACCCGACTGCACTTACATAAAATAAAATTCAAACTTATCAATATTTACCAGCCTCTCATAAAATGCATTTACAACATTGGCACAGAGTATCTCAAGTGATTGGCCCACGGAAATAATCCCCGAAAAACGCTGAAAACAAATATGAAAATTTTGGCAAATGCCACTAGCGAAAAACTCCGATAACAATACCGTGTGAAAAGCGCCGAGCGAAAGCTGTAAAGCAAACAAACCCAGCGGCGGTCGAAAAACTAGGGCGACAGCGGGGCGGGCTAAAAGCGAGGCGCCAGATCCGGGAGGATGCACTTTGGCCAGGAGACGAGGCCATCCTTGGGGCTCCTGGCTGTGGCTGAGTCGACCGCAACGGCAAGTTGATGTTGCCCCCGTCCTGGCGTCTAATTGGGGCCCTCCTCGTGCTCGCGGCAACAGCGGGGGACTCCACCAACAAGATCATCCTGCCGCAGATACTCAACGGCGGCGGCGGGGGCGTCGGCATCGCCGGGGGCAAGCATCCGTCCGGCTCCAAGACGGTGGCACCGGGCTTCGGTGGACCGGGAGCGGGAGCAGGAGCAGGCGGTGGAGCTGTGGTTGGCAGTGGCACCGCTAACACGGTGGTCGGGAGCAATGGCGTGATTGTTGCCGGCGGCGTGGCCAATGTGCCGACCTCGAATTTAAACAGTGAGTATCTCGCATTTTACATCTAAATGAATATTGAGCTTAAGTTATATGGGATACACTGTCATGGAAAAGAAATGTTGAAGCTAAGAGTGAAAGCATATTGCTGACTTTCCCAGACAAGTCTTGGGGGTGTTAAAGTTTTTGAAATATATATTGATGACTTTTAAATTATTATTTCAAGAAGAGATATTAATATATTCATTAAAGCTAAAGAAATATGCGAACTAGGAAATGCTTTAATATTATTTAGTTAAACAAATAAAATAGAAAACTTATCAAATTCGTATTTTCTGTGCCTTTAATTAATAATTAGTCAATCTGAACTCTTTCCAAAGAATACAGTCGCATCTTCTAAAAAAATGAAGTATTAGAGCCAAATCTTAACTAAGAAAAAAATTATGTAATCGTTTTGTTTTCTTTTAATTAAATGTGGCTTGCTTAACTATAATGATATATACTTAAATGATAATGTAGGCAAACTAATTATGCATTCTCACTAAAATGTCGTATTGCTTTTAATTAAATTGGTTTAATGTAATGTAACATTATAATTGGTTTATCATTTAAAAATAATTCAATACTTAAATGATTAATATAATTGATGTTTATTTTGGTTTGCTGCGATTTATTTTATATACAGAAAGATGCAGAGATGTTTAATTTTATTATCTCCATACTCTTTAAATTATAAGTATGGTTTCATCTTTTCGGCCAGTTTTAAATTAAAGACTTCAATTTACCAAGAACCCTCTAAACCACCATGTAGGGCTGTGTAAGCACTGCAATCGCACTTCATCCTTATTCACGATTGCCTCTTGGCTGCCCTCTCAATATGGCCTGATGCCGTCAATAACACACTGATATATTTTGGTCTCGTAGGCGGCCAACGCCCCCGAAGCCAATCATATTTGCTCTGACAAATAGCGGAAGGGAAGGCAAATACACGCAGTTTGAAGGGAAAAGAGGGATGGCCAAAACGGACTCCGCAGGGCATTAGTGATACACGGCTTTATGGCAAAAATTGAGAGGCCGCAGGAGTCAGGAATAAGAGCAACGCTGATAGATACTGTGTTACACTCAGCCAAATTTTATCAAGTCAGTCCTTCAGCAAAACAGAAAAACCAAAGCAAAAAAAGGAAAGCTACCAAATAAGATTATAATTCAAGGCTGTTGATATTAGTTTAAGCATTACGGTCTTAAAAATAAATTATATTATATAATTATACATAATTGCTTCTGGATTTTTATACCCTTTCAGGGTATTATAATTTTAGTCACAAGTTTACAACGCAGGGAAGGAGTCATTTCCGACCCTAATTCTTGATCAGCATCACTAGCCGAGTCGATCTAGCCATGTCCGTCTGTCCGTTTCTACGCAAACTAATCTCTCAGTTTTAAAGCTTTTTGAATGAAACTTTGCATATAGTCTTCTATATACTCTCTCGGAACGGGCCTGATCGGACGACTATATCATATAGCTGCCACAGAAACAATATTTTTCAAGATATGTAAATGAAACTTCATTAGTGGCCCTTGAATAATGAAATCGGACCAATATTTCCTATGGCTGCCATACGAACGATCGGTCTAAATGAATATATTTTACATATGCATTTTACTTTTTACATACATTTTACATTATACATGTCTGTATATATCTTATAAAAATCTTGTACAATAAGTAACAAATTATCTGCAAGGGTATATCAACTCCGGCTCCACCCGAAGTTAGCTTTTCTTACTTGTTCTCTATGATTTCCAATATTTTTTGTGAGAAAAAGCCAGTTATTGTGCAAGAAATGTATTCTGATTACCACACAATTTCTCCGAGTGCCTACACATTTGTGTGGCGGCGAAAAGAAATCCAGAACGGTGACAGGGCCTCGGGGTTAACACGCCCCAAACTCCGATCCGCCACTCAACTCCTGGAAACCCCTGAAAATGCCGGCTGTCATTGTTCTCAGGTGCAGCGGCAAAAACAACAGCAATATAGCCGCTCAACTGTGCGCAAAATTCACTCAGGCAGCGCGATTTATGTCGCAACAGGCGACATCCACCGCATCATCCGCATCCTCAACTCAAACTCAGCTCCACCGGCAGCCCCCCGGCTCCCGACTCCCGATGGCCAATACGAGCATCATAGCCAGCGTGTTTTATGCATTGCGAGCTGTCAATTTATTCATGAGTCGCGCACCTTCGCCATGCTAGCAAAATGGCAATATCAACTTCAATTAAGTGCTGAATATTTACTTGAAGACAGCCGTAATATTTGCATGCATGGTTTCATTGTTGGGACTTCCTTTGTGTCATTTTTCCCTTAGCCCATGGCTTTTATAGCAACAAAAATGATTATTTAATTGAAGTATTTAAGCAAATTGCAGCAGAAGCCAATATTTTAAGCTGAAGACAACAATGGAAATTGTGAGATAAATTATTATTTTTAAACTGAAAAATTAAGAAAATCTTTAAAAGGACAATTTTAACCAAAAATAATATAACTGTTAACATCAATGTTCATATAAAATTATACAAGTTAAAAAAATAACATGTTATTAGTATTTAAAACTAAAGTAATATTATTGATTTATTTTTTCTATTGTGTGAGTATTAAGGAATCAATAGGTAAAAAGAAAGTTTTGGGTAGGATCATCCCTAATTCACTTTCTCCGAAAACTGTCATCTCTACCAAACTTCTCATTCATTCTGTTGTTTTTGGCCGCCGTGGGGGCGTGCCTGCGTGGACGTTGGGAGGCGTGTGGGCGTGCCAGCGGATGGCTGAGACCTCAACAAAATTTATATGCAGACACGCGCTCTGGCGCGAAAATTGCAGCTGGATGAAATCCCATGATTATGCAGAGCATTTCCCCGCTCCTGGTGCCATTGCGTAAACGTTGAACGCTTGACTTGCAGCAAGGGGCAACAGTGTTTGCATTTTGCATCTATTTTTTGTCACTATCCCCTGCGATGATCACACAGGAAAAAACCGAAACAGGAAAAAGCAATAGCTTAGGGTATATTATGTGTAATAAGAAGTGTTGCAAAATGTGTGCCTGAAGTTCCCAAGTACGAATTCGGTGAGACGCTGGAATATCAGCAAAATAATATTGATAAGGGCCGAAAGAATTGAATACTAAAGATTGCTTGTATTTGAGAAATATCTCATAATGAACACAGTAGTTGGTTATCTATGAATACCTCGAGTTAGGAAAATAGCGCATAATTTGATTTATATATAAGAAAACTCCATGTTTTCCATGTTAAATATGTTTATGATTAAAAGAATTAAATTATATATTTCTGCTCAAGTCGAATAAGATAATATATTGGAAAACATACTTTGCGAAAATTAAATACACATTCCCAAGTAAATAAATCAAACTTAACTAGAAAAATAATTTAATTTTACCTTTAAGAAGTTAGTAGGAAGTGCATTGCTTCAATTGCTTATTGTAAATCAAATACAGCTTTTGATGTTTAATAAGTTATTTTTATGTATACCTAGTCTGATTTCAAGTAGTATAATTTCTCCCTGTGCACTTCGCAATGGAAAGAACAAAAGGATGGTGACTTTCGTCAATTTATGCAACTCTTGTGTTATTGTTTCATAATTAGTTAGGCCAGCTGCCTACTGTGAAAAACGGCCCAAAAGGCTGAGTTTGGGGCACATTGTTTGCATGCCCCATGGTTACGTCGAGTCCACCGAATCGTATTGACTTGTGCACATTTCAATTCGGCCGATGTGTAACTCTATATGTTTGTGTTTCCATATACACACACACACACACACAAACAGATGTCTGGCGGGCACACGGACATTATAAATAGCTAATTAAGCCGGAGCCAAACGCGATGCGATGCCAGTTTGAAACCATTTCTGAAACGTGCAATTTTGTTGGCCAAATAGAAATGAGCTAATCATAAATTGTAATTAAAATTGGCACTTCAATAGAGCAAATACATATGAATCGGAATGGATCAATAAATCTGGCCAGAGATCAAATCAACATTTTATGTTAAATTTAATAAATTTGAGTAAGGTTCAATTTCGTGATTCAATGTATTAAAATGTTTAGCCTTATATTGTTATTGCCTAAGCTGCATCTTTATTTATAATTCTATAAAGTATAAACATGTAGAGATATCATTTTATTATTTAAGAAATTAGGTAATATTTATACCCTTACATGGGTATATATATAAATATTTTCTAAATCAAGATCAACAGTCGCGTTGATCTAGACATGTCCGTCTGTCCGTTTCTAAGAAAACTAGTCTCTCAGTATTGATCTGAATAAAACAATGCAGATAGTCTTTATAATATTGCAGGTAATACATGTGATAGTTGAAACAGGCTTGTTGGACGCCTATATCCTATAGCTTTCGTATGAACGATCGGAAAATTCCATAGGAAAATATTATAAAAATAATAAATAAGAAAAAATAATTAATAATCTTAGAAAAAGTTTTTGTTTACGATTTAAAAAAATATAATATATAATATAATATAATATAATATATCGGTCGATTTGTCTAAGATATATATTTTTAAATACACCTCCAGTTAAGTTTGATCGATTGATTTCCAATTTCTAAGGGTATATAAACTTCGGCTAGAGAAAGTCAGCTCCATTCTTGCTGTATAAATATATAAACTTACTACAATTTGTGTTTTACTACAAGTTCTATACAAATAATTAAGTAAAGAAAAATTAGACCAAAGGCTTTAAAAACTAATTTCAACTTACTTTTCTTGAATTGTTAATAGCTTTTACGTATATATCTACATATAAACTACCAGAACTTGCCACTTTGCATACATTGTGGCTCTGCTTATTCAAAATTCTTTGACTGCTTAGGTGCATGTTGACTTTATGGAAATTGTGTGATTTGTTATTCATAATTGTTGCCTTTTCAGGAATGCGATTAAATAATTGCAACTCAAACAGTTTAATTGAATTGCCAAAGCATTTCCGGGAGGCTATCAGGCTCAAAGCAAACATGAATGGAAAATCTAAATTAAATATTTGCTTGGCTCGACTAAATTAGCAGCTAAATGAATAAAGCTAAGTCGCCCCCTTTGTCCCCGACGGAGTATCAATGTTTGTCTGAATAATAAAGAAAACGCTGTTAGGTATTTTCCCAGTTGCCTTCGTGGCACAATTTAAATGCAATTCCACAGAATTGTTCGGCCATTAAAAGTTTAATGAATGCAACTGCACATCGAGAGCTGAAAAAAAAGAGTTTAACTTGTTGATGTCACAGGCAAATATTGAAGCGACCGCCAGGCCTGGAAATTCTGTATGCGACTCCCAGTGTGTGCGAACATGTGTTTAATTATATTTGTACACATTTGCTGTTGCCCGATTTCCCCCGCCGGCAAGCAGCAATAATGAGTCAACGCAGAAATCAATGAAATAATTATTTTGCACCCCCGAAAGCAATTTTTTTGAATCGCCGCCATCGCCCCTCCCCTGTGCGTGCGGTTTCAGAAACATTTTTACAATTCATTTTGTGCGCATAATTGATTTTTACGCTTTATTTGATTATGCAAATTCATGGCTGGCATATTGACATAGAACTAAGTCAAATATGAATAAAACTGTATAAATATTTTATGCACTAAATTAAAAAAAAAATCCCATTTCATTTCCCTATTTGTATTAATTGAATTTTTCTTTCTTTTTCAGCTGTTGTCGAAGAACCCGAATTTACCGAATACATCGAAAATGTAACTGTACCTGCTGGACGTAACGTTAAACTGGGCTGCTCCGTTAAAAATCTTGGGTCTTACAAGGTGGGCATATATATTCGGACTATTATTATATCGAATTTTTGCTATACTGTATATTCTATTTGAGTGACTTATCGAAAGAGTTATACTTGGATGAATGTATAGCACTTTATTATTATATCTTTAAGTCTTAACTCTTCCTAAAGTCACCACAAACATATTTTTATTGGCCATTCAACATCAAAGTAAGACTTCCCCGAAAGCTGCTGACCTCGCCTCGTTTAGTTTTTATGCATCATTAGCGGCTCCCTTTGGCGGCAAAGAGAAATTAAAATAGAGAAAGGAAAGCGAAAGGGCAGAAAAGATTGGGGAGGCAAAGGGAACGTGAAATGATTAATTAATTAAGCAGCTTGTAATGAGTCCTAATGATTTGATTACTTGGCATAAAAAGCGTGTTCACTAAAGATTAGACTGGGCATGCATGCTAAATGAGCTCCCGCCGCGGCCAAGGATAAGTCAACTAATTAGTTATCAAACAGTGCAGTTCTGTCATTTCTGTTGAAAGCCGGGCTTTAAGCAGATCATTACCATGAATACTAAGCCGGATTACAGTGCCACCGACTTTGGCATCATTAGGGAGCACTCAAAGTGCTAGATTTCGAGCTCAAGTGGCCATCATTGCCGGCCTTGTTAGCGGCATGTCTCTGGATCTGGCTCCGAAAACCCATCCAATAGACTGCCGGAACGCAGGAAATAGAATCAAATTGAGGTGTAAATGAGAGCAACAAGAAGAAGTGCACCAAAGGAAGCCTCCCCTCTGCCCCGCTCGCCGAGAACGTGCGGCGCATGCAAGTGAGTCCTGCGAATCTGCGGGCCAAAGGTAGAGAAACTGGAGACCTGGTTTAGCTTTAGTCTCGGATGGCATGTTTAAGTAGCTGGGCGTCTGTAAGTAAGGCTTTCTCCCCTCCCTCCTATATTGGCCTCATGTAATTCATAGCTATCACCACACACACATACACACAGGACTGCAGGTCCTTCTCCTTTTTTGAACATCACAGGAACTTGTAACTGGTTGCGTTTATTTTTATATGCGACACTATGATGCAATTTTCTCGCTTCCGCTCTCTGCCATTTTCCAAACACTTTTTTCTTCCTTTTCCTCCATTTTGACTGCTGATGCTGAGCTGTGAAATTGCTGGATGTTCCATATACTACGTGTGTGCCAGTAACACAAAATAGAAAAAAAAAAGGTCGACGTTAGGATGTTATTAAAAAGTTCCGGCTTTTTTAAGTACCAGCCATGTCTGAAAGGTTACTAAATAGTAGTAACAAGAAGGGGAACAAAAAATCCATACGAACTAAAAGCCATTAGACTGTTTGCACAAGTATAATAAATATGTATGAGGCTATTTAGTTTTATTTAATAATTTATGTACTTACGTAAATGTAGAATATAATATTTAAGAGGTAATTAAATAAGATATTTGGTATTAAAATATATATTTTGTTTTCTCTTAAATTATAACTAGAGCGAGATTGATTCTTGAGAGATTGATTGGCTCTCGTTTCTGTCAAAAGTTTCGGAATCAAAGAAACGTCTTAGTTTGGTTCTCTTATAATATCTCTCACTTGAAGTAAGAAAGCAGACTGCGCGTTCTTGAGGCTGCTTGCTTCACGGAAAGATCTTTTGCATACTTATGTATGTATATGTGTTTCCTGTGGTTCTCTTGCTCTCTCTTTCACAAATGAATGCGACCAAGCGCATGGTATAACTTTACGTTCTCAACTTTCGACGAACGACTGACTAATAACGACAAAAATAGAAGGGCGGCTCTCTCGACGAGGTCACCTTGTATAGTTATACCATGACCAAGCTGATAAGAAAACTCTAAGTAGCGAACGAGAGAGTTTTGTTAACACAGCTCTGAGAGACTTTGCACATGCTCTTTGCAAATACAATTGAGTGCAACCATGATAAAACTATACCACATAGTTATACCATGAGTGCAATCACAGCAGAAACACATTAATCGCCACAAGTGAGAGACTGCTTAAAGTCGAAGGATTGAATCCATTTTACGCGCTCAGATATAACTTTATAATATAAAAAATCTATATAAAATATACAAAGTTAAATCACATTTCCCCTTACAGGTCGCCTGGATGCACTTCGAGCAATCCGCCATTCTGACCGTTCACAATCACGTGATCACGCGCAACCCGCGCATTAGTGTCACGCACGACAAGCACGACCGCCACCGCACCTGGTATCTGCATATAAACAACGTGCACGAGGAGGACCGGGGCCGGTACATGTGCCAGATCAACACGGTGACGGCCAAAACGCAGTTCGGCTACCTTAACGTAGTGGGTAAGTCGCGGCCATATCGTGGGGAACCTAATCAGGGCGGAGTACCCCGGGGATTCTGGGCGGGGCTCACGAAAATCCTGTGCAAATACGCGGTGAATTAAAAAATAATTTATGTGCCTTAAAGCAGCGGACAAACATGGCAAAAACAATACGGAAAAGGGAGGCGTAAACAGGAGAAAGCCAACAGCAAAGTGGAGTCCAGAGAACGAGATTCAGGACTCGCGGTACCCAGGGCGAGCCCGGGCCGGAGCCCGAAACGGAGCACAGTTCAGTGAATCCTTTGGCCAGGCGAAATTATTTTCCCTGCCTGGGCAAACAACAAACAAATTATTAAAAATGCATGCGATATTTGTGGAAAAGCGAGCGAGTGCGCGTGCTTTTAATTAAAAAATGTGAGAAAAAGAAACGAAATTATATGCAGACAATCAAATATATATTTTAGGCGCAGCCATAGATGTAAAAGAAGCTACCAGAAGGTGACCGCCATAAAACAAATATATCACTTAAATGCGTTTCTAATAAAAGTTTAACCACAGAGCTCTCTGCGTGAAAGCACATTCGTGCTGATTGGGTTAGCATAAAAATAAACACCTGTTTTTTGGCAGATTATAATTGAATGAGCAGGGTTATAATAGGTTTTCCAAATTAAATCGAAAATAAAAGTGTAAGCACATGCTGCATGTGCACATATATCCCATAAATTGCTCTTCAATTTGATCGAATAATGAGAAATTCAAAAATAATTGCTCTGCAACTGTGCGGCTCATATAAAAGCAATTTCCTGTTGCCAAACTAGAGTGTGCCGCGTGTGTTGGCCAAATATTTATCATGCATAAATACAAGAGCAGAGTTCAATTTTAAATGGATGCTGACTTCATCTATTTAAGAGGATTATCGGTGCGCAACAGTTTAGCGGATATTGCCGATTACACCAACCAACATCAGAGACATTCTGGCGGACTCAATGGTGGTTGGTTAAATCATATTAACTCTGTTTAAAAATGCGGATATATTTAATACTATTCGTTGTCCTATAAAGCACTGCATATCAAATTATTTGACAATTATTAAACATATTAAAAGACACTGTCACGGTCACCAAAGTCAAAAAACTACTTTTGAGATTAACTTTCGCCTCGCCGAATATATTTATAGCCTGTTGTATTTCAAAAATATAAAATTCTGTCGCATAGTGTCTGTCACTTTTTCGCTGATTTTCCGATTTTCCTATTTTCCGATTTCCCACAGTTCCCCCGAACATCGATGACTCGCTGAGCTCCAGCGATGTGATTGTGCGGGAGGGCGCCAACATATCGCTGAGGTGTCGGGCCAGCGGCAGTCCCCGCCCCATCATCAAATGGAAGCGGGACGACAACTCCCGCATAGCCATCAATAAGAATCACATAGGTAAGTGCGATTGTCAGCGCCGGGATGCAGAATGCAGGACGCAGTGCATCAATCATTTAACGTCATCCCTTTTCCAGTGAACGAGTGGGAGGGCGACACGCTGGAGATCACCCGCATCTCACGCCTGGACATGGGCGCCTATCTGTGCATCGCCTCCAACGGGGTGCCCCCCACGGTTTCCAAGCGCATCAAAGTCAGCGTGGACTGTAAGTACCCTCTCCCAGAAGCCCCAGACTAGGGACTGTCCCGGGAAAATGATGAAGTCACCCCATGCAGTCAGCACTTTTTGCCAGCCACGTTAACAGTTTTGTTAGTCATTCGATAACGTGTCCACAAGTCGGCTAAAATCTAAATACAAGCGCTGTTGTTTCCGTTCATATTCTCCATTTTTCCATTCTGGATTTCAATTTATTTTGGTTACGTGTGGACTGGGAATTTTGTTTATCCATTGAATTTGTCTAGCTTAAACTTTTTGTTGCTGTTGCGTACTCTTCGTGATTCCCTGCCACTCATATTTCCATTTGGCAGCCGCGGATTAAAGTCGAACACTCTGCAAACGCTTTCTGCATGATATTGGATTAAACTTACTGTGGAACGAAAGTAGTGTGCATTCCCAAAGATACATTTGGAGTCTACAAATATTTTGTATTTCTTAGTTAAAAAGCATTTAAGTAAAATGAAAAATATTTAGGTTACATATATTCATTTAGTCTTTAGGTAAAGCAAATAAATTATAGATATCATCGCATAAACTAAATGTATAACCACAGATCTCGACTTACTGAGATGCCGAACGCCATATGCATTTTTCCTGTAGGACATAGCGAAACGTCCTATAAAAGACGATTGCAATGTAGACAGAGAGAGCGCGCTCTATAGCCGCTCGTTCTCTCTGTCTACATGGCAACCGTCTTTCCGGCTATCGAGCGCGCTCTCTCTGTCTCCATGACAGCAGCACACATTTTTACGCTTTCAACTTTCAAGACCAGAACATTTTGCTTGCGTATGACAATTCAAATGTATGGTCGTTAATCATCTTAGTAATTCTAGCGTCTTTAATATATTTATTTTTGATATTTTGATATTTTTAAAGAAGATAAGCCCGAAAGAGAAAAGAAGTTGACTCAAAAATCTACAAGAAATTCAACAAATTTGGTAATAATTTAAACCAGCATACTTAATTATCGAATTTGTCTAATATCCACATTAAAAAATATGTTAAAATTTGAATAGTTTGTTTCAAAAAGATTCTTAATGTTAAAAAGAATAACAAATTCAGTTTAATATGGGCTCTTCATGTTGCCAAGTCATTTTTGAGTATAAGTTTCTTTTCATATTGCTTGAATTCTGTACCTTTTAAAAAGGTATCGTTAACAGAGACAGTATTCGAATAACACTCTAATAGCCATACGTTTTATTATGTTCCTAAATCGGTCCTTGGCTCCCTGCTGAAATCAAGCAAGTTATACATGTATTTATGAATCGATCCTCGTACCAATGTATTTTCTTTGGACCAACCTTAAAGCTCTTATCAAACGAGTTCTTATGGGCAAAATCCTCTCAAAAGACCCACAAAGGAGGCCCACTGTTACGACCTTTTGCAATCGGAAACACACTTGTGGCTCCTGCAGCTGGTGGCTTATACCAAAACAGCTTGGAAAAAAACGGAGGATGGAATCAAATCACTGCGTTGGCTGTTGTGCACTTTTTCAAGATTTATTACAGGCGACAGACACATCACATGTGCTGTCAAGTGCTGTCATGCCTGCGGAAATGGGCGGCTGCCCAGAAGTGGGCGTGGCCATGGTCGTCACAGAAATTTGCTCGTTTGCTGTCACTTAAAAATGCCGCAAGCATAAATCTATTTTTGTTTTGTACACGACATTCGCCGGTGCCGCCAAACAAACCTCGGTCACTATCCAGCCATCCAGCAATCCCGCAATCCCTTCCTCCCAGCAGTAAACCAAACTGTGCAGCACACACCAGGTTCAGTTGGCAGTTGCTAACCCCTGGCCAGTAAAAAGTGCAATACAAATTACACTTGTGCGGGGGCCTTTCGCAAAAAAACGGTGAAAATACAAACAGAAAGGTCGAAAATACCTTGATTGCGGCAGAAGTCCTCCATAAAAAATGAAATTGTTCAATGTGTGTGCGGATCCTTTGGATGGGAATAGGGGTGTATCTGCTATGGAAGCCACAAGGGGCCAAGATATCCGTGGTTGAAAGGAAATTGCAATCGCAAGTAAATATGACTAGTATTTGTACTGAACTTTCAATAGATAGATAAACCAGGTAGAATGTCATACTAAGGTCTGTTTCAATTTTAAACTATGTCTTTATGAAGGACTACAGACAGGCTAGTTAGTATTACACAACATTTAAAATATAAGGTAACTTTATGATTGGTTTAGTTATAATAATTTGATATTTCCTTGTTGACTTTTCCTTTGAACTCCTCACGTTTACACTAAGGCATTTGATTTTATGTTCATTTGAATCAAGGGCAATTTATCTATAAACTCACTACTTTGAACAAGAAATCGAACTTTAAAAGGGCTATCATGGCTAGCCATATTCGATCCCCTAAATGCCATTACAACCCTCGTGATTGCCCAGACAGGAATGACTTTTTAAATGTTGATCCCTCTCCACTGTCGCATCCAGGTTTTATCCACATCCACTGATAGCCGTAACAATCGACGATTGTCCGGATTGTCGGAGAAAGCACACCGTTTTCCCGTGTAATGCTCCGACAATCAAGTCAATCCCATCATCCCATTGCGACTCACTAATTCCACAAATATTGTCCCAGAATTGTCCGCCGGCAGTGCAATCAATGGTCCGCAACTTGGACGGTAATCCACTCGGATTCGTCCTCCTTTCAACCCCTTAACGAGGCTTCATTAACGGCTAATTTTCAAGTTGTTTACACTGGCAGTCGGGGCACCTTGCCTTTTTCTCCTGCATTTTTCTATGGAAGAAAAGAATGTCACTCAATGTCCGGCACGGTCCGGCGCATTCTCCCTCCGCCGCGGCGGGCTAAATTATTGTTGACTCAACGCGAGTCCTTGTGGCACTTAACAGCTGTAGCTGCTTGGATCCTGCCTTCCTGCCTTCTTGCCTTCCTCGCTTTCGCCAATATTGTCGCCACTCAATTGTAATTTAAATCAGTGTCCGAAAGGAGTGGAGGAAGCTGTTAGTCCGGACAAATGTTTGTCCTGGCGGCCACGCCACTCGAGTCCTGGCGCGCCTTTCACTCGGCCCTGCTTTTTGTGCGGGGCAATTAAAATGAATGAAAATAGGAGAGACGACGACAACTTCAAGGTGATTTCTGCTTGACTTTCGCTTAAGCTCCGCTCAAAAGTTGTCTGGGGAAAAATCAACAGAAATTATATCAATATAGAATATCTGCGCTGCATACGAAATGAGTAAGGATTCGGGTTTTTCCTCGGAGTGGCACAGGTTAAGGGTCGTTTGCAGCATATGTTGCCCTTTGCCGGCGAACTTTTCTGTTCCGTTTCTGTGCCGTCTCGGTTTCTGTCTCTGTTTCGGTTGCACAAAGGCAACAAATCAGTATGCAGTCAGAAATACACATAAGAACCGCTCTCCTTGGAGCCGGAAACAGAAACTGAATTTGTTGCTTCCTGCTTGTTAGGCAGCGCACGCCACAAAAATAAATGTGTGCGACTGTATGTACTATATATACACACACACATACATATGTACATGGGCATCCTAGCCAAAGGACATATGCAAGCTGTCACAGTTGTTTTAACAAATTGTTCGGGGCTGGCTGTGTGTATAAGTTTGAAGTATCAAAGAAAAATGTCCATGCTTATGCCAGGGAATCTGCCAATCAAAATATTATCGCTAGACTGAAAAATCTGAAGGCAAAGGCAGCAAATTGGATTTGTCTCCGCCTCTGACAGACACTCTCCGAGTGGCACACACTTGACCCAACTCGCTGACAGGCTAATTAAGCTGCCCACTTCATCACACTTAAGCTTATTTTTGATTAAGAGGATTATACCCAACCCTAATGGCGTTGAACACCTCGTCAAAAAAACAAAAGAGCCTTGGAGATACGGTTCATAAAAACACCGAAAAAGTGAGCGAAAGAAGGCCGGCCAACCTGGCGCTAATTTGTGTCCGAGCTGATTAAAAATTCAATTGGAGCTCCTCACCGCTCTGCGCCACTTTTTTTCTCTGTCAACCCTTCAGCTTAATTGCCAACTCGTGGTGGACATAAATCAACAAAAGGTAAAACAGGCGGGCAAATGACAAGGCAAAAGCTCCATCACTCCAGCCGAAGGATATGCATTGTGCTCTTTAATGATGATGGAGAAGCCGAAGGAGCTCGGCTGCTGACAATAACTATGGAGGCCGTAGTGCCGAGTGTTCATTAGTCCCGCTCTCTGCGACATTTCCCCATTTAATATCTTAATTAAAAATGCGCGCCAAATGCGCCTGAAGTGCGGGACTCCTTGTGTTTTTGTGTTTGCTTTTTTGAGGTGGCAAAGGTTGGATTTCCATAGATGTCCTCGCACATAATTGCAAAGCTGCAGGCAGGTGCACAAGATGGCAGTCGACTCGAGATAAGAAAAATCTCGAATAATGCTATTCATAAGATTTCGTTGAAAAGAAATAGTTTTTTTCTCCCCCATTTTTTCGAGGCTCAAGAACTTTCTCTTGGTGGCTGGTCTTGACTTGCAATTTAAATGAAAATCAGTGGCGGGCTGTAGAAAAATTGCCTGCTTAAATCAAGGCATTTGCATAAACCTAAAAACAGCAGGCAAAAATCTATATGAAATATATGCATGCATAATTTTGGTCTTGAAACTTTGTTGTTTGTCAATAGGGAAAAAAATGGGCAAAAATAAGTTCCAAAGTCGTCAAATGAATTATAGAGGACTCGACCACAGTTTGCTTTAGGTCCAAGTTGAGTTTATAAATTCGTTGAGCTGAACTTTTTTGATTACAAAAAGTGGGTGAAAGGCAGTTGTACGATTGGCAAATGAAAGTGATTGGATTAAATTGCAAATACTGGTGATTCTGAGGGCATGTTATTTGTGTTTTCAGTTCCTCCAATGCTGTTGATACCCCATCAATTGGTTGGCGCTCCAGAAGGTTTCAATGTTACCATCGAATGCTTCACCGAGGCACATCCCACATCCCTTAACTATTGGACACGTGGCGAGGGACCAATTATCCACGATTCGCACAAGTACAAGTAAGTTCTGAAGGCGCAACCAATGACGTTTAAGAAGATGCATAACGACATAACACAAGCATTATTTGGCTGGCGTCAAAATTCGCGCTCTTTTCTCTCTCACTAATTTGACAGCGTAAAAATCTAAAAAAAAGAATGATCTTGCATGTGTGCATACAGATGCAAAGTGCGTGAGTGTGCTTGTGTACACATATGATCGTCGGCTTCCGCTGTGAGCGACTGGCTTTACAGCGCGCTCTCTCTGGCCTTTGAAGCTAAATTTCAAGGGAGCCTGGAGATAGCTCTAGAGCCAGCACGAAAAATTCGTGTGGCATGCGGCATCTTGATATTTAAACGTCTTGTCACATCTAGTTTTAGACTAAGAATTGTAAACACTTTTGAAAATGTACTTATCTACGTGTTTCCCGCTTTTTATATTTAATTCGCAGAGTTGAAGCGAGCATTGGGCTGCCAGCGTACAAGACCCATATGAAGTTGACCATCATCAATGTGAGTAGTGGCGATGATGGCATCTACAAATGTGTGGCCAAGAATCCCAGAGGCGAGACGGATGGCATTATTCGACTGTATGGTGAGTACTCAAGCATATTTTTAAACAAGTATGGTTCCTAGTTTACCCATGATTGTTCAGAGAACAACTCAGAAAAGATTTATAAGGTTAAGGCAAAGAAAAAGGCAAAGTTCTTAACGTGTAAACTACAATTATTTGTTAGAGTTCCTAAGCTCCAACCGCCTGTTCAGTCCCAACTAATTAAGTTCTCCATGTCCAGTGGGTCCAATAAAGGACCCGAGGCATTGAAAAACTACCGCATTGGCCTTAACACGAATTGACAAATCTAAGCCATTTAGATGCTCGTCCGTGCCAGGGACAAAGCCAATTGGAAGGCCAAAACAAAGCGAGAGGGAAAAAAATCACAAAAAAACTCGACCGCATCCGTGGCCGGACTTAATTGCCCAAATTCGAGGCAGGACTCACTCAGGCCACCCCGCTCTTGCACTTGCCCCGGGTCAACCTACATAGTCGTCGCAGAATGGGAAAGGAAAAGCTCGTTGAGCGGCCATAATCAAGCCAGTGAAAAATCAAGTCACGTCTTTGGCCCAAGGTGTGGAATTTTTGGCCAGGCTGGTCTGGCTTAGCCTGGGAAGTTTCCTTTCCTGCGGCGTCCTGGACCTCTCTCTGCCTGCGCCAGCGGCGAAACTTGGCTTTAAAGTTGGTATGTGGCCATGTGTGGCAAGTTAATATCACGTCTTTAGTTTAATTACGTGATGGATTTGATTGAAGGGAACATTTTTAAGTTATCGATTGGAAAAACCGCTATTGCTTTCGACTCGGAAGCGAATTCAAAGTCAGACTAAAAGTAAATTAAAAAGAAAGCTTAAAATGTGTAAGTTTCGCGTTCAAGCGAAAAAATCGTTTCGCAATACATATAGTAATTTTTAAATCACTCAATTTAATTAAGTGCTTGAGTATGCTTGAGATGCAAACTGAGCAAATGTTGGTTGTATATTAATACTTCCAACAAGGTGAACTAATAATTGAGTTTGAGTCGGAGTTGCATTGTAGAAATGTGTATGCCTAATAGAATTTCTATAATCATATACTTATTAATATATTCAATTACAGAAGAAAATGTAGAAAGAAGTCTATATTTTTAAGCTCAAAAAGGGTCATATTTAAGTAATTTTCTATTTGTATCGATAACGACGTCGTTCTTGATAACGTGAAGACTACTTATAGAGAGTATACTTATTTTGAAGAAACCGTTCTCAGAATGAGAATTATTAACGTAATTTTCAGTATTTTGGGCCTTGGCCTAAATCGAATCGTTGAGATTGAAAAAGCAGAAGAAAGAAGCTTCCACATAGTTACGGAGAAGTGTAACTCCACCACTATTTGTTGTATACTATTTTAAGATGTCTTTAAGATACTCAATGCACAATGACACGTGCTGACTGATTATTAATCGTCAGCAGCTGAGCAAACGTTGTCGGAAGCTAGTCGTATATGGAACAATCTCTATGCCATGGTAACTAACTGCAGTTATATAGACCAAAGTCTCTGTTGAGCTTGGGATAATGCAACGAAGTACCTGCCTGATTTTGTTTATGACCCTGGCCAGAACTTGGGCTGATGATTCTATTAGGAGTGAGGCAGAAAAAAACAGTGGACTGTTAGTTCTTTAACATACCAATGACATTCAAAACAGGAATGCTGTGGACAGTTTACAACTCAAGGATTGTCTATAATATTTTGTGAAGAGATGTCTTTTATATCTGTCTCATATCACCAAGAAGAAGAGCCGGAAAGGCATTCAGGAAGCACTGGAAAATGTGACTACCTTAGTCTTTGGTTGGCCATTGGACGGCAACCTCAGAGATCTCAAACGACAGCAGGAAGAAGTCAATCGCTTATTATTCAGAGCTGAGGAGGAGTGGCGGTACTAGGATAAAGTGCTACAACTTTGAAATCCTCTCTCTGTCGAGGCACTCGAAAGGCCTTGAGTGTTACTGAGCAGGTCAACGACCTGCTGGACCTTATCTGGCTCCATATTGTGTTCAATCGAGACTTTGCAAAGGACCTTCGCGATCTTCAGAGCACCATGTGCGATGTGACCTATGCAGGCGAGAATTTTCCCACTTCCGAACCCAAAGAATGTCTACAGGTCGTGGAAGCAGCTCTCGAAAGCTTCAGGCAACCGGCACAGAATCTCGAAGACCTAAGATCTGCCTACGATCCCATTTAGGGTCCCCGGGTGAACAGCGTTCGGTGCATGGAGGAGACTTCTGAAGAGCACATCGAAGAGCGGCGTCAGGTGGAGAATTTTTTACAGAAAATTATCGAGGAGAACGAAATGGCAGGATAGGAGATACTTAACACATACTATAATAATTTATTAATAATAATGAAACAAAGCAAACCAAATAAATAAGGCAACGGCTTGAGCAAAGCAACTTTAATAATTTTCATTCATTTGCAACTTGTTTAAGAATTTTTAATTACTGGCTATCACTGTGCTGAAAATTGTACAGAAAATATTTGCAAAAAATTTCACGGATTCCATGACTTCGAAGGTCTCACATTACTATTATGGTAAGCCCCTAAATTTTATTCTGACATTCTGAATGATTATTACTCTTAAATTTTGAAAATGTTCTCCATCATTGAATGTCATCCCGCACGGATTTTACATATTTAAATAATTTAGGGCACATACGGAAAGCTGCAGCTTTGATTTTCCATGAAAATCATGGTTGGAAATATAATTCCGACAAATCGAAATGGCAGAGAGCGAGTCGAAGGGTTTTAATTATGGACAACTCTCGGGGAGTCAAAAATGTGCATATTGACACATTATTATGAAAATATATATTAATTAGCATTCTGCATAATCCACTCAGGCGTATGAAATACCCAAAGAGACAAATGCAAAATTATACAGGGCTGGAAAAAACTCAACTGTCGCACCAAAATTGAAATAAGAAGAAATTACTGTGCACGCATATCAAACAAATGAAATGAAACGTGCTGGAAATTCGCAATTGGAAAAATGTAAATTTTGTGAAAACAAGAACTTTTCCCAGCAAATAGAATATTTATTGTTGTTATTGTTCATCAATGTGATGTATATCTATGTGGGCGGGAATGAATTCAAAGTAAATGAAAACACAATACAGTGCAGAGGCCGTGTAAATATATATGAAATTGTCTATTGAAATAACTCAATTGCGTGCAATTTTATGGCAATTACAGGAGAAGAAAAATACGAGAAATTAATTCTTTAAAAAGTAGAATTTTTAAAATATTATTGTCTTTAGTAGCGGTGGTAGAAAATTATATATTAATATTGTATTGACGGAAGATTTATATATTAATTGATATTTTGTTTGATTTGTCTGACCAATTTCTTTATAATTTAAATGTGCCAAAGAAGAGCGAAAACTTAGTTTTAACTATTATTATATTACATATAATGGTAAATGCGTTTTTTTCGATTGACAGCAATATTTTTGTTGATATATCATATCTGACTTATCTTTCCGGAAGTTTCTTTAAAATGCAACTGAATTCAGTTTTTTCAAACTTAAAAGAATTTTTTAAACATACAAATTAAATAGCTACGTAAAGTTAAAATCTAATTAAAGCTAATTTTTTAATTAAACTACACCCTGTCCATTTTTTACAGTGTCCTATCCGCCGACCACAGCCTCAACGGGCCTGTACTCCACGGACTCGCATTGGGGAGAGAATGGGATCAACAGCAACTACGCGTACGGCGGCTCCGACTCCACGCGCTCCGTTTACGGACAGGATAAAAGTGAGTCCATATCAGAGAACGTAGTCCTCTTTTGTTCCCTAGCACCCTTCTGAAATCACTATATCACACTGTCCTCACTCACACGACTTCTTCGGCTTCTTTGTGCTCTATTTCATTTCATGTCCACCATCCCTCTGCCATTCATTCAGATACGCGGTATCAGTCGAACTTGAACGAAATCGGTTTATCTGAACAAAAATCCTTCCTAGATAAGACGCAGAATCCGCTGCTGGCCGCCGGCAATGCCAACGAGGCGGATGCGGAATCCAGCGGGGGCCACAACCCCTCCGTGGACATTGCGTGGCTGCTGCTCGCCCTCATCCCGACTCTATTGTTAACAGTCCGAACTGCCGTTGGTTCTAGCCCTAGAGTAAGTCTATGTTAGTTAAAGCGAATCTAGCCTAGAGTTTACACACCTTCACCTATGTAGGGACCTATGTGTAAGGTAAGGCTTGCGGTACAGTTAGCGACTAAAATCTACAGAATTATATGCATATATGTGTACTCGAATAGTCCCTAGTGAAACAGACCCTGATTACGATCCGCCCTTCCCCCATATATAACTGCGAACGTATATATGAGACACCAGGCCCCACTGAGCCTGGCCAGCATATGTATATCCATCAATCACGACCCAGAACGGGAATCTATATACACTCATAACCACAGCTATGTATAGGAGTTAAGACAAACCAATCAAAGGGTAAATGCAATTTCGTTTTGCTTTCAATGCTGTGCTTCAAACTGAGAAAGTTTCATAATTATCACATAATAAGCGACACGATCTAAATATATACATATATATATATACAGACACATCTATATAATCGTGCGTCAAACGCTGCTGACACCCACACACACATGCATATAAGATAGCGAACACCTAATTAAATATTTATCCAGATAGACGCCTTAAGGATTGCAAGTTAAATGCAAAATAAAAAAGATATAGTTAACTAAGCGCGCACACATATCGAGTATGGAAATCGAAGTACTTAGACATACGAAATTACCTTTACCGTTTATATTTTTTGTAGATATAGGCCAGTTGAGTTCAAGTTGACGACATTATGCAGATTTTAGATTCAGTTTAGAATAACGATTCAAGTAAACGAAAGCTTTGAAGGCCGAATTAACAAAGATTGAAAGAAGGTAAATTAGCAGTAAACAGTTCTAACAATAAGCATATTAAATAAGATACAAATGCCAAACAAACACATGTTTTTTTAGTTTCCCAACTGTAAAACCTAACTCTTTCACAGCAAATAAAAATATCTTTACCTCCGCCATAGTACAGCTTCAGTTTAATTGTATTCACCAAATACTTCAACCAAAACTCATGAGATCAAATCTTCCTCCGGTCATCATCCACAAACATTTAAATTACGATGTAACCAAAGGCTTACAATTGATGTAAAGATAAAACAGAATGTTAAACATTTAAGCTAAAATAATAAAAACGATAATTGTGTTGCTTTAACTGCGTAAAAATTAAAGACAAAGAATAATGTTGAATTGTGAGAACTATATTTGAATTAAAAAGCAGAGCTATGGACACAATTGAAGTAAAGACACGAAATATATATACATATAAATATATACCATCATATACAGTTATAGACCTGCATATATATACAGAAAGAAACACACTCGTACACGGACTACACTTATGTAACATGTATTTAAGCATATAAAATGAGTTGTAACTGAGGCATTAAATTAAATAAAAATCCGAAAAAGACAAATAAAGGAACTGAATGGTGCTCCGGGGGCGGCCAAGGCTCTCTGCGACGTAATGAGAGTGAGCAAATTGAAATAAAAATTAAATGCATCAGCAAGGAGCAAGAATGATGTGTTAAATGCTTAATTAGCAACCAAATTAAACAGCGAACCGCACAAACAACGCCAAACATTAATATTAACAAAAACAAACAACAGCAGCAAGCGTACAAAAAAAAATTGCAAAACATTAATAAACAATTAACCTGGTTGCAGTTCCTTTTTTTTTCCTGCTCGGATCTAGCAATTGGTTTGGAGCTGGTAAGGAAGAGACCAATTCACTCCAACCGCATTTTATTCGTTATGCAATTTTATTGTATCCATTTTTTATGCCCTTTCCAACAACAATAACAACAACAACAGCATCCATAACAACCATGGTAAAAAACACAGTGATGAAGTCTGGATTTTCCGACTTAACGAAGCTTAAATACCCTTGCAGATCTGAGTAATATTATTACTACATCTTAGTGTGTTCTTGTAGCTTAATTATTATCATTTAAAAAGCAGAAACATAATGTATTTCTCCAAGCTCTTCTGGGTATTAGATTTCCTACCATGAAAGTCATCTCTTTACAGAATTCTAAAGAAAACTTAAACATCCTTTCAGCTTTGGGAAATATTATTACTACATTTTTAAGTTTTCTCCTCGCTTAAGTACAAATATTAGGAAACATCATTGTTTTCTCTAAGATCTTCTGGGTATATGTTTCCTTCATTGAAGTCATTAATTTACGAAGACTTGAATACCCCCAGCCAGGGTATAAAAACAAGGGAAATTGCGTAAAATTGCCATATTCAATTTAATTATTATGCGGACGTGTGATGTCTGAGGGTTTAACAGCTTGGATTGCGGGATGGGCAGGGCGGTGTGTCACTTGAATTTCAATGACACAAACGCACCAAACTTTAGCATGCATTTTTCATTACGCTTTTTAATCATTTGAAAGTGCAACCAGGGCTGCCACGGTTAATGAGGCATCCCAGCGGATGTGGACGATCCTGATAATGGTTTATTGAAGTTTGCGAATTATTGTCGCCAGCGGATATCGATTTTATCGTTGGATAATATGGTGAATGGAAAATGAGAATTCGAGTAGAATGCGTGGTAGAAAGTTATGAAATTTTTTAGTAGCCAAAGTTTTATTTTCCTAAGAACTATTCCTATAATCCCAACGCCTTTAGTGCACTCCGGAATGGTTAGGGTTGAATCAGCCAAACAATTGCGGAAATTGAATTGAAATCCCCCTGAAAAATAGCAAAAGAAGAAAAACATACTTTATGAGGACATTCAAAGGGCAAAATGAACATAGGAAAGCGGAACAAAAATGGAATCAGCTTGAATCGCGGCACAAGATGTCAATTTCATTACAGAACAGGACACGGAAAACAGGACTCATCTGCATAAAAGGGAAATTATTTTTCCTATTTTTTCGTCAGTTTTCTTTCCCCTGCTTTTGGTGCAATCTGCTTGGACAAAGTTTTCGCCAAGAATGATGGCCAAAGCGATGTATAAATAAATTTCCTGAAAAAACGCGCAGAAATGAAGTATTCAAAACAATTTCCGCAGTGCACTGCGAGTGGCAGGAGGAAATGTCGCCAAATTTATGTAAAGTTAACGAACTTAAGCAGCCAAAATAAGTAAATTAACCTCGAAGTAAATGGAAAAATCCCTTTTTGGGCCAAAAACTGTTCCAAATATTTACGCGATGCTTAAAGAAACCGAATCCCACTCCATTATTAACCCATTGTGTTTGCCGCGAGGTCTTTTTATTCGTCGCCCATTGTTGAAAACTTCGGAAAACCCCCGGAATCCGGTACAGAATGGATGCAGCTGCGACTGCATACTTTTAGGCTGCCTCGAAAAAGAAAACAAAAAGGCTGGAACGGGGCAAATTTCTTTGCGGATGCCTCGCGAGCCTAACAACAGAGTTATGCCTTCTTCAGATCCTGCCAGACGAGGATGAGGCCAACATATGTGCCGGGGGAAAAAAGTTTATTTTGCGGAACATGCTTGCCATACTTTTTATCCTTCCCCGGAGGATGGGCGAGGAGGGCTTTATTAGGGCGGAAGTACAAAAGAAGTCCAAATATGTGCACGGTGAAGGGGGTGAGGGTCGAAAAGTTGTAAGTGCATTTCGCATAAATGGGAAATTGTTCAATTTATCGAGACAAACACAAAGAATCGAAACTAGGAACGTGGCCAAAGGAATAACTTTATGAAATTGAAAAGATAAATATTTTCCATGCTGGTCAACTACTCAGTTACCCCCCGAACTTTGTGCCAGTCAACAGTTAACTGAAATTTAAATAAGCCAACTCGGAGTGTTCCAATTCCTCCTCTCATCCCTTTCCAACCTCTGTAATTGCCACAAATGAGGCATATCAAATTTGATTTGATTTGAGCGTTTAAGCCACAACAAGGACAACAATGGGAACGGGGATAACAATCGAGGGACAACACTTAAAGCGCAGTAATCTGGGGACGAGAGAGCAGATGGAACGGAGGAGGAATGATAAAAATATCAACAAGCCAGCAATAAAACATTCGGGGAGTGGAGTGCGGATAAGAGATCTGAGCGAGGCATCCAAGTGAGCACTGGCGGAGTATTGTCCAAATGACATCAATAAAATATTTAAACCCAACAACAAAGCAGGACTACGAAGGGGCTGGTGAATCGCATTCACGAATGTCCTTGTGCCACGCCCCCCTGAATGGAAGAGGAAAAAACCCAAGAACATCAGAGGGAGGGGAGAAACTCCACTTGAGTGGCGTCGTGGCAAACGAGCTTAACGGGATAAACAGGAATAAGGATGTGCAGGAGGACTCACTTGAAGCTGGAACCGGAGACGAAGCTCAATCCAGGGCGGGAGCTGCTCGTCTCGGTTTCATCCTGACTTTGAAGTGGAATGTCGGAATTTGAATTCAATTGCAATCGCTAACCAATCCTCCCTTTTACCACTTTTTCCAGCCATATTCAATGTTTTTATTGCGGCTTCCCTTTACTTTCTTGGTTTGGCTTGAATCATTTGTCGGGCCAGAAGCCTCCTGCAAAGGCTTAGACTTGTTAGCAACGGCTTCGAGCTGTTTACGGGTCTTAGGCGGTTGGATATTTAAGAGGGTTCTGCGGGAAGGAGTGAGTGAAGGGACATAAGTTTGTTTTGCCACTGCGTTGATCCGCTCAAGAAATCGCGGAGGCCAATCAGGAGGAGGCGGAGGAGGC
>JAEIIU010054589.1:0-10188 GCA_018874675.1 Drosophila baimaii | reverse complement strand
ACTGCGGCCGTTGACATAGTTACGGCCGGACAGAGCACGTGCAAGTGCGAAAGTTGCTGCTCATTACGTGGCCAGCAGCCCAAACGAGGTGAGAAGTGGCCGGCCGGCAGTATTGTGTGCAAATTAGAGTCCTTGCGACCGAAATACTTTAAGTACGTAGTAGCTGGCCGCGCACGCAGCGCCACACCTGGCCAATTTGCGCTTTTGACCCCCTCGGCTGGCCGGGCGAAAACGATGCCAGCAATTTAATGAGCTGCCATTTATATAAAAAGCAGCAAAGTAGCCAAGTGCCGGCAGCCGAGGGGCTGAAGGTAGACAAATATTTAGCAACGTTGGCGGACGCTCCTTTCCGCAGACAGTCACACACAGACACAGCCAAAGGGACTCCACTCACATGACCGTGATTCATGCAGAGCAGCAGCGGCGGCAGCGGCAGCAGCTGGCCATAAAAATGGCTTAAAATGATCATCATAAACGTTGAGTGAGCAAATATTGCAATAAAAGTAAATGACTGAAGGACGTCGTAAAATATTTATACGTGAGCTCGCCGTGCGAGCAGCAACCTGCGCGAGGTGTGGGACAGGAAGGGGAGTCCCAGGAGTCCCAGGAGTCATGAATACCCCAAGAGCTGGGCTCTGCCGCGAGGAAAGGTGCTAAGCGCCCGAGAAATAGATTTGACCCAATGCTGGGGCTCCTAGTTGCCGCCACCAAGGGGAACCCTAATGTGGCTCAGTGCGAATTTCATTATGGTGCAGTTTATGGTGCAAGTTTCGGCTATAAAACGAGCGTTTTACGATAGTTGCAATCGAGGGGCCCGTGCACAAAGCTCTGCGGCTCCTCTAGCTGCTGGTGTTGTTGAAAAGCTAAGCCATAAAAGCCTGAAAGTGGCTCCCACAAAGTCTCCTAACAGTGGCTCGCAGCGGAGTTTGAACTATTTCCTGCTAACTATGTAATGTTCATACTTATGCTGGCTATTTTCACGCTGCTCGGGCCCTTCTGAAGGATACTTCCGCCCGCTTACAGTGAGCCACCCCTCCNGTATAACAGCGCTGTCAGCCAGGCCCTCCCTTAAGCGCTCTGTGCTCTCGTTGTGTCCTTAAACTACCCCTCCTTCTCTGCTGCCACTTTCGTTAAGTTCTCCCCTACCCCTGCCCGCTCAGGGGTAGTTAGATAATGCTAGTTAACAGAGCTTCCCCTGAGATACTTTTGAATGGAGAAACGCTTAGCTGAAAAGACTACTCCTGCTGAAATGTTACGTATACGTAACATAAACGTTATGGAAGCTTTTCTGTAAGCGCCAACAGCGTCGTTCCTTTGCACAATCTGTGGGTTACCTAACCACAAGTTTCTATATGGATATTACTCTTAAGAAAATACTTTAAATATATTAAAATATTGACATCATCGTGCAAAACTGCATCCTATACTTTCTGGCATCTAAGTCCCTTCCCAAAGCTTTAACACTTCACCCACAGCTTTAAGCTCTCGCCCGCTGTTACTCAACAGTGGCACCCTCCGCAGGGGCAGCTCCGTGTGGAAAAGCTCGCCGAAAGCTTTGCGGAGGGAGTGCTCCTCAGGGAGAACTGTACCGATTCTCATTAATGGCTGCTGCGAAGCGGACTTCGAGGCCGCGGTCGGCGCCGGCGTCGCATCCAGCGGAAGCCGAGGACTTACACACAATGAGCGATGGCGCTGCGCCGCTATTTCGGCTTTTGCATAACTTTTATTGTTAAAATCACAGCTGGCCGAATTTGAGAGAGAGCCTCGACGGCGTCGTCGTCGTCGAGGTCCTTCGGGCCGAGGAGCTCGACTCGCAGAACCGACGAGAGGAGAACGCGGAAGTTAGGGCCGCTCGTCGAACGCTGCCAGCGCCGACTGTTGCTCATCTCCCGACGACGCCATTGTCCTGTGTGTGCTCTGGTATGCGTGTGCGCGTGCATGTGCCTGTGTGTGTGTCCCCATCCGTGTGTCCGTGAATGTGGCTGTGTCCGTGTCTGTGGCGGCGTCCTGAAAGCTGGAGCTGGCAATGCGGCCGGTAGTCGCATCGTCGCATCTGGCTAACGCCGCCATAAAACGCAACGCATTCAATGTGGCAAGCGCAACAATGAGCTGCTGTTGCGTCCGCAGTTGCCTCTGCTGCTCATATCCTGCGCCATATCTATCGGCACAGGCCTCGTGGTAGTCGTAGTCGTAGTCGTTCGTCGGTCGTGTGTATGCAATTTGCATTAATTTTTGTTTCCCGCCTCGGCCTCGACCAGCTTAGCTGCAGTTTAGCGAACCTTTCCAAGCGGCGCGTTTCGGCCCCTGTGGAGACTGCAGGTCCTGTGTGCAGTCCTAGATCTAATTCGGCCGCTGCCAGTGAACCCAATGGGCCATAAAACACAAGTTAATTCGCTTTTGGCGCCAAAAGCGTCCGCCACGCATCTGTGAGTGTGTGCATATGTGCGTGTAACAAGTTGGCAAGCTTGTGGCCGAAACGACGCCAACTGCTCGCAGCTAGCCCCATCCTGTAGGATCCAGAATACAATTTTCACTCTCCGTTATCATTTATCCTTCTCGGGCCCAACATTGCGTATACGCAATGCACTTTCCACCACATCGCTATTAGCTAAGTGCAGACTTAAGCCAATTCCATACTCTTCCCAAGCCTGGTAATTAAACAATAACAATCCAGAGCTAAGATCTCACCCCAAATCCACGCAAAGTGTAAATTAAATCAGCAACTGCGAATAAATCGCGTCTTCATAATAACACAAGCAGCCGCGGGCTGAGAGCAGGGAGGCACGCAGGAAAGCCGCAAATTCTGGCACTGTTTGGCGGGCCAAAATACTTGAAAACTAAAACAACACAAATAGTGTTCCCAAATAGCCGGCGGCACAGCGCGAATATTTGCCAAGACTCGAATTAATATGCAAACACAACGCCTCGCTTAGAGGGGCGGACATGCGTGTGAGTGGGCGTGTCGGGACGGTGAAGGGAAGCAATTTCCAATGGGCCAGATTGAAGGCATAAATCGAATATGGCCAAATGCTGAAGCTAATCAGCCGTTAAAGACGTCAGATATATATTACGCACCCAATTACGCTTTCAGCGGAATCGGCACCAGCAGTTTTAGTGCGTTAATTGTTACCTTAACACTGTTCCAGCCAGACTTTGTACACAATAACCAGTGCACGAGTGTTTTCCCAACCATCAGCTCCACGAACTTGGCTTACCTTAATGGTAACGCTTAGATGTACAATGAAATTGACTGTCCAAAAGGTGAGTAAGATTTGCTATACAAAACATACATAATTACAGGCCCAGCTCCTGCCCCTATTCCCGATTCACTTGTTGCTCAACCGTCCCCTGGCCATGGAGCTCATAAGTCATAAGAATCCATACCACGTGTGACTTGGCTTTTGAGTGGAAAGGAATGGCTTTCAGCCCGGCCGCAGAGTGAATGCAGCTGGAGCATTCCTTGGAAGCTATTATATATTAAAAGAAAACACGAGAAAATGCTTGAAAATATTTTATCAATAATGCAGCCGAGAATAAAAAGAAAGCCAGGGCTGAGAAAACATTGGGAAAGCCATAGGAAGCCTCTGCCGGGGTCCTGGTCCCGGTCATGGCTGGCTGGCAATGGGTTTCCTGGCAGTGGATGTTGGTTCTTGGAAATAGTCGTACAATAAATTTGAGAAACCATGCAACCAACGGCCGGATAGGCGTTATGATAATCATATTACACATACGCCCGGTATGCCGAATAAATATATTCGCCCAGCCCCTCCCTCTCGACTTCCATTTTGTGCACAATTTACATATTTTCCTCCATTGTTTTGAAAGTCCCCATGCCGCCCATTACTTATCAATGAGGGCTGAGCACCGACAATGATGATATTGCAAAAGAAAAGGGAACCCGAGAGGGTTCAGAAAGGGCATTGGCTTACTTGAAGATTCAGCCTGCATCCCGATCGTCGATGGGCTGAAGCGATGTTCTACGGCTCCGAAAGGGTTATCCCACTTCCGAAGGGCGGCAGGAGCTCAGCTCGTTGGAATTTTTCAATTTTGCTGCTCGCACACATATTTTTTATTTCATTTTATTCGCTCGCATATTACGTATACAAAACCCACATGAAGACGTATTCATACGCACGCCTAAGCCGCCCGGGCTGACAGGGGAACCTGGGCAGGAGGAGCCCACATGCGATTTGCATAGGGAGAGTGGGAGGGGAGCAGCATTGGGCTGGGAGTGGGGAAGGTGGCCGCAGCCACGAATGAGATGTTGCTCTTGTGATTGTCTCTTCTTCCTGCTGCCATTTGCCGTTTCTTTGTCTGGGCTGTGTCGTCTGCCTTGCAGTTTACTTCCGCTTCCAGCCCCGCTCCCGCTTCGCAGGCCCTCGTGCCTCCTCGCATTTAAATATACATTTGAATTCCGTTTCAAGTTAGCGGGCGAGAAATAAAGGCAACGGAAGAGTGCCTGCAAAATTATCTTTTAAAGGTAAGGAGAATATGTAAAAATGTTATCCCTTCCCACACGGCAGTGTGTGTGCTGCGTGCGCTGTGTGTGGGGCGCTAAGGCGTGGCACGGGCAGAGGCCAGAAGACGCTCACAAAAGGCGTCGTGAAAATAAAATAAAAATGTTAAGGAACACAGCCAGAGAAGGAATAAAGAAAAGCCAATGGCAGGAGCGGCAGAGCCAAAAGGATTTGCATGCGTGTATCTGTACGTTGGTGTGGGCTGCCGGGCTTCGCCTGGTTGCCAGGACTCGGGTCTCGGGACTCGATGCTCCCAGGGGAACTATTGTTCTTATTGTTGCCTTGGATATTTTCTACGCTGTTAAGTTGACGCAAAAGGATCTCCAGGATCTGCCCGCAGGCCCGGCATGTGAGTGTGCGTGCGGAAAGGTACTAAGTCGGAACAAAGCTCAAAATTATGCAACATATTTTTTATTTTATTTCCGTAACTAGCTCCCTGTGCCCTGTCGGCCGACTCCCTTTTGCGGAGTGCTCGAAGCCTTGTGGCTGGTCGCAGGCTCCGGCTTCGGCTTCCCTCGGAGGCAGAGTAATAAAATTACATCTCGAATGGCGCCTCCTGCAAGCCCTTCAACTCCCAGTTGATTATGGAAATGAGAGTGGAAACTTCTCGTCTCATCGCTCGCATTTATGCAGCTCATGGTAATCTCTGACGGCTGACAATGGGTTAATTAGACTCCGGCGCAGATGGGAGTCGGAGGCCCCGCTGATCAGGTAAAGGGAAACCCCGCTTCGAGTGCTGGGAAACATGTTCGCTGGCAGGCCAAGATGTCCGCCCATGTCCGGCTAGAATTTCTTGATTATGTATCTGCAAACCAAAATGTCCAAAAAATTTAATTAAAATTGTCAAAGTTAATTTCGTCCTGGCGTCCGAAAGGAAAACTACAACAAGGCAAATATGCAACAGTAAAAACAGAGACTGCAACTGAGAGAAGCGTAAAATATCCAAACATTCGGGCGACAACAGAACATGAGGCATGGCACGTGGAGGAGGGGAGAGTGGACACGGGTCCTGGCCAAAAGTCGAAGCCATGGTTCAACTTTTGCCGTCAGCCAAAGGGAAAATCAGGCTGTGGGGAGTGGCAAAACTTTAGTTTTCGGAGACTTTGCTTGGCGTTTTCAAATAAATTTAATTCAATGTCTCTTCAGTCATTCATACAATGGACACCGTCGCCCTCACATCTGCCCGCCATTGTGCTGCTCCTGCCAAGGTTGAGCTGAGCTCCATGTGCGAGCCATTCAAGCGTCGCTCCTTTAGCTTTCATTGGCTTTTCAGCCCGCTCGATGTATGCAAATTGAAAAAGAAAACGCCGAAACAGAGCCGGGCTGAGCTGGGCGAGGAATGACCAAAACGCAAAACTTTCCGACACTTAATGAATGGCCTCCGAGCGGGGGAAGGACCTGGTTCCGAGGACGCTGCTTGATTGGCCCCAGCGCGTAGAAAGTGGAAGTGGCGAGTGCTTAATATGCGAGCACATGTTTGCTTTGACATACTTCTAATTGGGTTGTCCGGGGGCGAGGAGAGGGCAGGACTGGCTTTTGGACAGCTTCACCTCAGAGCAGGAGACAACGGGGGGACAGGGACCTGGAAGGAAGCAGCGGGCTTAAGGGAAGGACCACGGCCCGAAGGAAAGGATACGGCCATGCATATTAACAACCTACTTTCACGTAATGTCGGGTCGACCCAACTGGCCAAAACGGGGCGATGGCCGCCTTAGCCCGTGACTTACTCAAATGCACATTGGCAGGATAAGGGTGGCGGGCTGGGAGGCATAAGCCAGCGCAGGAAACGGACTCCCAGCCCGTTCGTACGTATGACGACAGTCTGCAGGACGCCCGAATTCTGGCTCAAGTGGCCGGGCATTTAAATTCAATCGTCGCCATTTTTTATGCGTTTCCTTTTCCTTTTTAATTTGCTCGTTCCACTCCGCTCCGGACGTTTTCGGGGGGCGTGTCCTGGCGTGTCCCGGCGTTCTGCTCCATTCCGTTCCCCCACTTCCGCTGTGCGCATATGCATGTGCCCGCTCTTCCTGTGTCCTTCGGTCTCTCTCTCCGGCCGGGCGAATGTCCTGCGGATGTAATAATTGTCAGCAGCAGTTTTGCGGTGCTAGTTTAAACGCAACCCACGCAAAAACTGCCAGCCATCGGAAATGCTAAAGTGAATTTTATGCTAACACACACTCGATCCCTGCTACCCCGTCCCCGTTATGCAAATCGCTGTGCCAATTGAATTTTTTCCGGGATAGTTTTCGGCGTGTTGGCATATGAAATGCAGGGACTGGCAGGGACTGGCAGGGACTCTGGCGGGGTTCGATTATTGGTCTTACTAATCACATCTGGCCAGGTCCTTTGTCCCTCGCTCGCTTCTAATTAAGCCGGCAACTCCTTCAACTATCGTCCTGCTGCTGCCGCTGCTCCTGCTGCTCCTGCTGCTCCCGCTGCATCGCTTTACATTAAATTACCGGCTGCCAATTACCCAGCGCACCGCAAAGCACACAAACAGGGCCATAGATAAGCAGGCACACGCAGATACTGCTGCAGCCAGGACCCACACCAGCACCAACACCAACACCAACACAAATGAGCGCATTTAAAAACATTACCAGCAGCAACAAAGGGCGAGTAATAAAAGTGCGGGGCAGGGTCCTGCGGGGGGTAAAAATTGCACGACATGACAGCAAAATGCATATTATGCATAATTAACTGTTTATGCGAATGAGTGACAAGCGAAAGGACATGGGGCTGTCGCGAAAGGGGGCTGTGACAGGGGCCTATGACGACGACGATAATCACGGCGCTGATGACGATAATTACGGCGGGGATGATGATGACGATGATTGCATTGGCTGAAAGTGAAACAGCTAAGAGCAGCGGCTCCGTTCTCGGGCTGGCTAATTCAGACGTTGTGCTCTGTGGCTTTTAATAATTCACACCCCGAAGACAATGACGGGCAGCCGAGTGGAGGCAACGAGTGGAGGCAACGGTAGGGAAATGGGTTAAAAAATGGAAAGCAGCAAAGCTGGAAAGCAGGGGCGGGACGGCCTTTGTCATCGGGGGGCTGGCTGTCGTCGCTTTCACTTCGCAGGCCGTCAATTTGACATGTTTACCATGTGTCTGGGGCTTCTCGTGTAACAAAAGGCTTGCTCGCAGTCCACATGGGAGGACGGCAGGAGCAGGGTTCAGGGGGGGCAGTGGGCGAAACTTTTTAGACTCGGAGGATACTATTTTTGCTCTGTTTTGTGGTCCTTTCATCAGGCAAAGAGGAGAAAAAAGCTGGGAAACTGGAAAGCTGAGCAGGGATTTTTTGGCCATGTGTGTGCGGTGCAAGTTTTGATGACATGACAACAGCGATCATTGTCCACAGTTGGCAGCAATGTGACTTAATAGGTTGTTGACTTTCGATTGGCAGGGACATGCCTGATGGAAAACAAGATGGGGCTTTCAATTAGTATCCTGCGCTGCAGCAGACTCCGTTGATTAAATTATGCAGAGCCTGGACCGAGGAGTGCGGCCTTAAAGCCTAAAAAACCCAGTCCTCCATCGCCGCCATGCATAATTCAGTGCACGATGCCATGGCAATTGCAAATTATGCAGAATTGCAGCCAAAACAGCAAGAAACTATTCAATTTCATTCATGTGCAAATATTTTATTACCCGCACACACACAGACAGACCAAATTAATTAATAAACGCAATGGCAACAATGACAAATTTTCCGCTTGGAAAACTGCAGCCATCAGCAGCAATAATACAGAGCATATTCAGCCGAGCAAGGGATAAAGGACAAAAAAGTGTACTTGCATAATACAAGCCTTTAAAGGCGGCCTTATTTTTGTATTCTCGCTGATGGCATTATCAAGTTGACCCTTATATTGATGCATCCATCTCTATAAGAAGATATAGGTTCTCTTAGTTTCAGATATTGATAACCTTTTGACAATTACAATAACTTCAAGTTGATGTTAATGTTCTGAGGCACTTCTCCTAAGACTGAGGCTGCGGGCTCACGAATCATAGATAAAGGGCTGCAAGGCGCGGTTGCTCTTGGGCGAAAATCAGATTGCCGCATCCATATTTCATCTGAAACCTTGAGGCAGGCAACTTGAAAATGCAGCTTCAGAGTCAAGTCTTTTGTCAAGCCAAAAATAAAAAACAGAAAAACCTCAGCCAGCGACAAAACAAAAACTGAAAGCCAAAGAGCCAGCCGCTGCACACAATCAAAAGGAACTGAAAGTGCTCAAGCATCAGAAAAAACTTCAAAGTCGGCTTTTCCTTTTCCATTCTCCCCTCCCCTCCCCCACTCAACTCAATCTTTTTTCGTTTACGGTGGCTTTTCCTGCTCCACCACCACCACCAGCAGCCCAAAGCCCTCCCTGATTCCAGCCGGCCTTTTTTAGGGCTTTCGGCAGTTTGGTGCAGTTTTTAATTTCATTTGAAAATGCTTAAAATGCTGAATGCTTTTTGTCTCCGCGTCTCCGCGTCTCCCGTCTCCCTTTGTCTCTTGAACACCCTGACATTGCGGCACTCCATTCCCCGTGCTGTGCCGGAGCATATCTTTGCCCGATTTCCGGCGGAGAACTGAGCAAGCCGAGCAGACAAGTGAGAAGGCAGTCGAAAGTCGCGACTTGGTTGCGTTTGTTGCAAGCAAAGTTGGCAACGTTTGTGCATAAATGATGGCCGACTGTCCCTGTGTGCGAGTGCGCCATTGTATTTACTGAACGTTGCACATACGCCGCGTTGGCTGCTCGCAAAAAACCGCAAAAAACGAAGGAAAATCCAGTTGCACACAGACGCACAAAGTCAACACTCGCAATTATGTGTCGCAGATGGCTGTGTGTGTGTGTGTGTGTGTGTCTGTGCATGTGTGCGTTTGCCGGCCGGCTTGCCAGAGTTGCCAGCCATTTGTGATGTTTTGGCTGGCACGCTATCAGAGCGCACACAAGTCCAATGTCAAATATGCGACTCTCGACTCACGACGTTGGCAAACAAGACAATGAAAATACTTCCCCATCTGTCTCCTGTCCGCCACTACGCCCTGCACTCCGCCCCTCAGTCATCCATCCCTCGCATGTTTGCCTCGTCTGCCGGCGGCAGCGGCGGCCCTTGGCGTTGGCTTTAAAAAACAAAGCAAGCTCGCTCGGGCGCTCGGACCAGAGATGCGATCGTGATGCCAGGCCTGCACTGGAGATATCTCTTAGGACCGTGTGTCTACCCGACTTGGGAATATAATCCTTGGATTATTTGTACAACAATATTGATCAGTCATCCACATAAATGATTTACATCATTACCTAATCTTATTTCCCAATACGTTCATACAAGTTTTAATACACTTTATGCCTTAACAAATTCAATCGCAAGGTTCCCTAAACATATTCTCATAAAATTTAAATAGATGGCCAGACAGACGGACATGACACAAGAAGAAGAAAATCTAAAATTGGATATAAAATAAAATATTAACAAGGAAACTTTCTTCCTAGCAGGGAACACATGGGTGGACCGATGAACATGGCTAGATTGATAGAGCTGATGCTGGTCAAGAGAATTTAGGGGAGGCACAACCAAGACCCACTTGTTTCACTCCTATTTAGCAAATTTCAAAATAATTATGTCGAACGAACTCTTATTTTTGATGTAACAGAATAATTTTTATTTGTAAATTTTATTTTTA
>JAEIIU010054583.1:0-11102 GCA_018874675.1 Drosophila baimaii | reverse complement strand
CGGAGATGACTCCTTCACTGCGTTGCAAGCATCATGACAAATTTATAATACCCTCTGCAAGGGTATAAAAGTGGCTATATATCCGAGTAGAAAAAAGTCTACACATACTTATTGCATATTGAAAAAGTCCATTTTGACATTCTAAAGCAAGTAAACATAAGTCCTGCATCAGAAACAATAGTCAAAGCGATCTAGCCATGGCCACATGTGTGATCGCTTCAGATGAGTGTGCTCTTCCACTCTTATTAACCTTAAGCGCAGACCATCTGATGACTCTTCGAATCAGTTACCCCGATCGAGCAAACATAAATATTTTAGAATTATTTATAACTTCTAGGTTAAAAAATATTGTTAGAAAACACTGTTCGTGTCTCAACTAAACATCTGCGGAGAGTCTGAATACGAGTGCAAGAGGGATGGGTATAGAAGCACTTAGAGAAAAGGTTAATATGTAATAACGCTCATAATCAAAGTCCAATTTTTAATATCCGTACAGGTATATTTCTTACATCTCTCTTTACCGAAATAAAGTTGTTAATTATAAAATATAAATAAACAAATAAGAATGTCGTCACCAAATTTGGTAGCTTTAACTTATATAGTCTCTGATATCTGTGGTTTTCTACATATGAATGTACAGACGGACTGCTTTTATCGTTTTAATCATCACCAGACGAGTCGATTTAGATTAGAATTTTTTTATATTTTACAAATATTTCAAGACCATATTTCAGCAGGCCCACCACATTCGACTGATTTCTAACGGATTCGGTCAAAATTATTATTAAAATAATATGTGTAAAAAAATTATAGAACGCGTTTTGTATGATTTGTGTGTGGGGAGGTGTGGTCAAGCAACCTATAGGAACATCTATGTGTTCAGACGAACGTACAGATGGGCAGACTTTTATATACATTTCAAGTTGGTTTCAAGATACCTTGGAATACAAATTCTATTCCCGCTAAAAAGACATTTCTTTAAAGTTTAAACGTAAAGTAAGGAAGACAAGGAAAGACAAGGCGCAGATCCATTCCCTGGATAACCAGTATCCCCTCTTGTGCTAAATAAACCGATGACAGCTGTGAAATTTCCATTTCCCACTCCAGAAAGTCTCACAATTTCACTTAATTTGTCATTATTATCTTTTTGTTTTATTTGCTTGCTTCTTGGTTGGTTTGCTTACTTCTTTTTCGTTATCATAGAGCAATTGTGTTCTTGTTGATGTAACTACATACATAGGTATTATGTAATATTAATGTTATTTAATTAATTTAATGCTAGCATTTGTATGTTATATAACTTGACCAGCATCTTAAGAGATGCCATTGTTTTCAGTTAAGAGTAATTATATTATTTATATATATCATTTTATAGTTATTATATGCATATACATATATATACCACACACATCAGTAATCAGTATTCAGTACTGCAAAGTTGTTTGTATCTAGTTGTAATATGTAAGATCGGGTGTTCTCTTTCGGTTTTAATGGTAATTTATTCTTCATTCATCTTTTATTCATTAGCTTTATGTTCCGTTTCTGTTGGACCAACACAAAAATGTATGCATATGCTTCTTCAAGTACAATACAAGTTATGTAGTGTTTACAGTTTAAATATAATATATTTATATATATGAATGCATAGTTGATGTGAGAGGACACTGCACTAAGCCCTAGACTTCACTTCATGCGCTTTCTCAGCTCCTCCAACTCTCCTCCTCCTCCTTTCTTCAAATTAAAGTTCCACCGCATATCGATGATGGCTTTGTTTCCTCGTAGTTTTCAGATCTTTTGTTTTTGTTTTAACACAGCTTGTAGAATTTCGCATTCAATTTGCTCGTAGGCATGATAAATAGATCATAATGGTATATGTATATTTATGTTAAATGTATTATTTAAATCGTTAAAGTGTAACTTTCAAGGGTGGGCGTTCTTTTTATGTAGATCAGTTTTGGGGTCGCTACATGTAAACAATGACGAATTCATCCTCCTCTTCCTCCTAGCTCCAGCTACTCCCTGTTCCCTCGTGTTCCTAATAAGCGTTTATGCACAACGGATGCTTACAAATTAATTAAACTCATATTTAAACGCCAGAGCAAAAAATGTTCAACATAACAAAAAACAACTTAATAAAATAATTCTTTCGAATTTAGTTAGAGAACGAATAAGATATCGGGGGAAAGCAAACTATAAAAAATTGTACTAGGACGAAGCCGCACGGACAAGTAATCGGTTCAGTCCCTGAATAATCGATATATTCTACTATTCAATTTATTTAAGATAACATTGTAGGGAAGGTGTTCGGGTTCGGGTTCGGTTTCGGGTCCGGGTCCGCTTGATCTTCTCCACGATTGGTATCCATCTTGACTTCAGCCCTCTCAAGGCTGATTTTCTCTGGTGTTTCTGGTTTCTTCTTCTTTTCTTTTTTGCAAAACTCGGCAATACAAAATATATTATAATTATACAATTATATATTGAAATTTAGCATTGCGCACGACGCTGGCCAAGAGCGAAAATTTGAGGGGGAAGTGTGCGGAGTGTGGGTAAAAAGCGCGCGCGGCGAAACTAACAAAAACAAATAATATTCCCTCCAGTTAAACGTAAAGTGTGGCTGCTGCTGCTGCGTCTGTGGTTTGTAGCGCTTGGAATATATAGAGCTCACTATATATATGCTATATATAGTATTTCTCGTTGTGGTTGTTGCTGCAGCCGGGGACTTGTATTCGGTGTTTTGATTTGTTTAGGACAGGTGGAAGGACATACTGCCCTCGTTGGCGGCCACTTTCAGTTTCTGCCGCATCACCTCGCGACTGGAGTAGTCGGGCAACTTGAGATAGTTGACACAGGTCATCACAGATGGTAGATAATCATTGGGATTCTGGTTGCCGTCCAGTGTCTTGCGCACGATGGTCAGCGGCGGCGTTAGGGCCTTGAATCCGCCCGTGGGCAGGCGCGGCGATCCCGTCACAAACTGCAGGAAGGCACGCTGCTCGTCGCGATTGTAGGAGGCGAGGATCTCGTACAGATACTGAATCGCCTGCGACTCCTGGTGGAAGCCGTGATCTGTCCGGCAGCTGTCCTGCAGCATCTTGGCCTCCCACCGCTGCTGCTGCTGCTCGCTGGCCGAGCCGCAGAACACGCACTCCAGTTCCTCGGGATAGAACATGCGCAGCCGCTGAATCGGAAAGACGGAATCGAAACCTGTCGCAGATAATATAGAGATTAGTACGGAAAATATACCTCGCAGGAGAAAGCAAATCTTACCTTCACGCAGCGCCTCGAACTGCTTCTGGACGCCCTCGATGAGGAACCAGTAGGTAACCAGCGATATGTACTGGTGCAGGTTGTGCACGGTCACCGGTGTGTCGCGCCCGCCACGGCATAACTCGATGTTGGCATGGCCGGGCAGCACAAAGTCCAGGCCCAGATCCGCAATGGGACAGCTGTCCAAGTCAAGTTGTTCAATCTGAGAAGCGAAAGGCATTACATTAATTAATATTTTTTTATGCCGAATCAAAGACGCTAGAACTACTAAGATGCGTAACGACAATACATTTGAGTGGCCATATGAAAGCAATTTTTATGCCTATGACAAAAATCGCGTTGTCTCTGTTGTGTTCTGTGTGTGTACCAGAGCTCGCAAATAACTGTCGACCGTTTCTCGTTGTCTACAAATAAGTGTGTTTCCTGACTCTTTACGAAAAGACTCGGAGAGCAACCGATTTATGGGTTTTGAATTTTTTCAATTCTGTTTTGTTGTGGTTGTTCCAAGACCGTTTTGTCGTGCTCTGTGAAGCAAACGCTCTTTTCCTTATGTATTGGTATACATTCCACGGGTCGCGAGCGTACGTTCGAACGCGTTTAAAGCAAAAAAAAATTGTTTAACATTTTGGAATATGGAATCAAAATGGAACTTGTTACCAAAAATATTTGAAAAAAAAAATTAAAATTGTTCCATTAAACAAATTATATTATTTCTTTTTCACAACAACGAAAATAAATGTGAAGACCGTTTGCGTTGAGTTTTTCAGTCAATCGGTATTTTACGAGCGTATCTCGTTCCGCTCTTTACGCACTGCTCATTGAAAGAGCGACATACAAAAAGCTCAACGAAAAGCGCTCAACAGAAAACATAAATGAAGACAGCAAGAATCTCTTGCTCAGAGCGAGAGCGAGAGAGTTTGAACTTTTTCGGTTGTGCTCGCAACGAGAGCTCAAGAAGAAAAACGGTCGACAGTTATACCTACAAGAGAGCGACTGGCTCTAGAGCGCACTCTCTTTCTCTCTGCCTCAATGGCAGACCCATCGCTGGATCCAGCATATAATAAGTGCATGTGCAAAAAAATCATATGGCGTGCGGCATCTTAGTAAATAAAGCGTCTTTGGTCAAATGCTGGCACTCACCTTCTCAGTCTTCTCCATGGCATCGATGTTGGGATCGGACAGAATGTACTCCCGCTGGCGCACCACATCCTGCAGGCGCACCAAAGTGTTCTGCACCTCCGGGGCCACGCGCATTAGATCGGCCAGCCCAATCGAATGCTCCTCGCTGACCAGCCAGCGATAGAAAGGCAACGAGAAGGGCAAGTCCAGCTGGGAAGGCAAGAACAAATCAATTAAGATGGCAATTCCAACAGAAAAAGAATCCTATCCTACCATTCGACTGTCCATCACCGCCTTGGCCATGAACTTGCCCAAGAACTTGAACTTGGCCTTGGCCTTGGTCATCTGCGGCAGCTTCGAGGATTTGCCCAGGGGCAGAGGGAACAGGCCATGCACTGCATGCACGTAGCTCATCATGGTTGTGGTCGTTGTATTCGTGGCGGTGCTGGAGTGGTTCGTGGTGATGGTGGTCTGCTCGACCACACTAGTGGTCGTGGTGGTGCTGCTGGGATTATCGTTCGGGGCGGCTGCTGCTGCTGCTGGTTCCGCCGCCGAGTTTATATCACTAAATTGCTGCTGCTGTGCGATGATCATGTTTAAAGCGTTCTCATTGGCGCCGCCGCCGCTGGAGGAGCTGTGCTCCACAGGCTGTTGCTGCTGCTGCTGGCCAGCTGTGCCGCGCAGAACGTGCGAGCGGCTGCTGGAGCGGGTGGGTGGTGGCTGTTGAGTCGTCGTTGTGGTGGTGGTGGTGCTGCTAACGATTGCTGCCAGCGGAGGACTCTGATCCATGGTGGTGGCCTCGAGAGCGTCCTCAATGTGCAGCACTGCACTGCTGGCCTTCACCACGTCCACAATGGTCACCGAGTTCTGCTTGTAGCTATCACTGCCATTCCACAGACCCAGATCGGTGCGCTGCAGCTCGGCGGAGACCAAGGCATAGAACTCCAGGGTTGGCCCCAGGCCTGTGCCCACCTCATTCTCGTACTGGATCTCCAGCAGCGCCTTCGAGTGTCCAAAGTCCTGCAGGATGTGCTCCGCCTGCTTGAGGATCTCCGCGCGGGAAATCGCACGCTTGCGACGATCCAGGCGTGGCGCCACCCTCTCCGAGGACTCGGCTGCATTCAGATCCGGCGTGGTGTCCAGCAGGCGCTGGAGGGCACGGTCGCGATCAAAGCTGGTGGCGTAGAAGAGCAGGTGCCGCGTCTCGAAGGGGAAGAGGAACGGACAGGCCATGCCGATCTGGGGCAGCCACTGCGGCAGGTTGCCGGTCATGATGACCAGCGGATCCTGCAACTGGCGGTTCGCCTTGGCCGTGATCTTGGGGTGCACGAACTCGGCCTGGGGCACGATGTTCTGCCGCACCACACAGCCGTACAGGTGCTCCCAGTGGCGATTCAGGGCGTGGATCACGCGCAGCATGCACAGGGCATCCAGCGAGGAGTCCTGCACGGTCACCACATCGCCCGGCAGCGAGCTGCTGAGGAACGGCTTCAGGGCGGAGATCACACCCGGCGCAATGCCCTCGTGCCACAGCTCCGTCTTCTTGCGCATGAACTTGCTGCTGGACTTGTGGGCCTTCTTCGAGGAGCCTCCTCCGCTGGCCACTCCCGACGACGAGGAGCCCGAGGTCGAGGCATTCGCGTAGCTGGAAGCCGAGCTGGAGGTGCTCTGCTGCTGTTTCTGGACGCCGCTGCTGCTGCACGAGCTGCTGCTGGACGCCGCCGCCCCTGGAGCGGCCTCCTCCTCGACCGGACGATAGTAGATGGTGTGCTGCTGCACCCAGATGCTCGCGTTGCCCAGGAGCGTCTCCGACTCGTTGTCCGTCTCCGGCTGCTCGCTGACCAGCGGCGAAAACTGCTTGACCGCCTGATATACGGTCATGTTGTAGGGCAACACGTGCTCCCCAATCGTGAACTGCAACTTGTGCTTGAAGCCCGCCTGGGTCATCACCACGGCGGCCACATTGTCGTCCATATCCTCCTCGCTGTCGTCGTCCGAGTCGGCCCGGATGCCGCCATAGCCGCGCACCACCAAGTAGCGCTCGATGGCCTGGACCATGGCCAGGGGATCGATCTTGACGGTGCCCCCCTTCCACTGGCGTAAGTTGCTGCACTGCGGATGACGCTGCAGGTTGCACTGGAGAATGGGAAAGGGAATATACATTAGATGGGGCTTCTTAGAGGATTTCAAGGCCTTCAATGCTCACCTTCAACTGATGTGTGTTGAAGAACCGCAGCGCACTTTGATTGGACCGCCCGCCAGGGCCGGCGGGAAAGTCGTGCACCTTCACGGGGAACTGCTCCAGCTGCGTCACGCAGCCGTTCAACTTGGCCACAAAGGCGCTGAATGCGATGGGCTCAATGGTGGGCAGCTGGCCAACGTTCTGGAGCAGGGGCTCCAGTGGCAAGCCAGCGAACACATGCATGAAGCTGCGCAGACGCGCATCACGCTCCACCAGACCCGACTCGCTGGTCATGTAGTTGAGCATGGCCTTGATCAGGCCCGAGTGGTTCACCTCGAACGGCGAGATGTCGCTCTCCAGCAGGATGGTCTTTAGCTCGAGCAGGGCATCCAGGCAGTCGTGGTAGCTGCCGTTGAGCTTGAACAGGATGCTGGACAGACGCTCCAGGACGTTAGTGCTGCCCGCCGTCGACAGCGGAGCATTGGTACCCGCCGCCGTCGAAGATGATCCTCCGGCGGCTCCGCTGCTTCCGCCTTGAGTGGTGCCACTCTCCGAGACACTCTTACTCCTTCTGGCCTCCTGCTCCGTGTAGCGCTTGACAAAGTCTATGGCCTGCTCCCGCACCCATTGGCGGGCTCTTTCCCGATTGGCCGCCGCCAGGAGATTGGCGTGTGAGATGCTCTTGCTGATGCTGGCCGCCACGGCAGCCGCATTCAGTCCTCCCTGAGCGCCGCCGCTGGCTCCATGCTGGGCCACAGTGTAGGCCAGGCCAGCGCCCGAACCAGATCCACTTGAGGAGTTGGCATTGCCGGAATCCTTAGACAGACCATGGTGCTGCTGCTGCGACTGCTGCTGCTGGTGGTGGTGATGGTGGTGCGCCGCCGTCTGGCGACCCCAGCGAGCCGGATTGAGCGAGGCCAGGAACGAGGATTTGCTGGAGCCGGCATTGGTTGAGTTGCCGCCCGCATTGAAGCGCGACTTGGAACCGCCGGAGCCACTGCCAGAGCTGGGCGTACTCCTGCCGCCAGTGCCGCTGCCAAGACCTGGAAGGTAAGGAACCAAACGTGAATACACATTCCTCTTGGGAGCCCTCAAACCCTTTGACTTACTCGTAGCGCGGCTGAGCAGCTCGTGCATGGCTGAACTGGCCGAGGCGGACGATGCTCCACCTGCTCCAATTCCTACTCCTGCGGCTGCGGCTGCCACGGAGGCTGCATCCTCCTGGCGGGACTTGGCCCGGCCACTGCTCTGCGACTTGCGCTTGGGCGGTGCCTTTCGCTTCAGCATGTCCGTCATCTTGTGCTGCAGCGCCGAGGCCGAGGACGACGATGAAGAAGAGGCCGAGGAGGCCGAGGCAGCGGCACTGCTTGTGGAGGCCACCACCAAGTGGGCTGACTGCTGCTGCTGCTGCTGCTGCGATTGGTAGATAACCTGGGGCACAACCTGTTGAACACCCGCCGGTGGTAGGAGCTCCAACTGAGGTGGTGGCGGTGGCACCGCCGGCTGCTGGAAGTGCACATACTGGCGGGGATCCCCCTGTTGGGTCGCAAAGAAGGCAGCGGCGGGCGCTCCGGCTGCAGACGACGATGAGGATGGCGCCGAGCTGCTGTAGTTGTAACCACTCGCAGCGGGAGCCGAGGTTCCAGTAGTGTCCAACGCCCCGGTGGCAGCTCCTCCCTTGGCACTGGCCGTCAGGGCGTTCATGGCATGCGAGAAGCTCTTCACGCTGTAAGACTGATGCTTGCTGCTGCTACTGGGCGTGGTCGAGGCACTCGACGATCCCGGCGCACTGTCCATGAAGAAGGGATTCACCTGCAGGCTATTGGCGGAGGCCGGCGCCGACTGTGAGCCGCCCGCGTTGGCGGTGGGCGTCGCCGTCGTGCTCAGTGGCTTGGGCGAGGGATTGGCGCAGATGGGATTATTCGGATCCGTGAGTTGGGTGAATTGGTAGATGACGCCCTCTCGTCTGAAGTGAGTGCCAAAGACATCGGGCAGCTGGCGCATGAGGATCTCGGCCATTTGCAGGGCCCCCACAACGATCCGCAGATCGTTGCTTCCCAGCATGCCGGCAATGTGGCTGGAGACCAGCTGATACTTGAGCACCTGGCGCAGCAGCTCGGGCGTGGCATAGTAGACCATGCGGAGCAGGGCCCGCAGGCACTTGTAGCGTACATTCGGTCCAGCCGACGAGCTGTATACCTCGTACAGCACATTGAAGATGTGCTTGATGAAGTCCGCTGCCAGGCCGCGCTCCTCCTGGAAAGCATAAGCATGTTAATACAGTTTTACAGGTTAATTAAATGGGAGTATGTGCTTACCTTCAGGCAGGCGATCCTGGCATCCAGAGAGGGGCGACGCTTGGCTTGGTTGCCGCTGCTGCTCGGTGGATTGTTATTATTATTGTTGTTGTTGTTATTTGAGGCTGCCGCCGCCGCTGCAGCGGAGGTAGAAGCTCCACCAGATCCCGCCGCAGCTGTGGTGGTGGTCAGATCCTGTCCTGCCGTCATGGGCGCCACATAGTTGTGATTGAGACGACGCTGCACTGGGCGCGTGGTGCCCGTGTCCTCATTGATCTGCTGCATGGCATGAAAGTCCACGGTGTAGGTGCGTCCAAATGTGCTCAGACTGATCTCGTCCTCGCTACTCTGGTTGGCGGCCTCAATCAGCCGCGAATCAATTGTGGAGTAGTTGTGCCAGGAGCCGCGATCGTCGCGCCACTGCCAGTGCACCTGATCCTGAGTGTTCAGCGTGGGTCTGTCCAGCAGCGAGTCCACGGCAAAGATGCCATCCAAGGGCAGACGTGGCATCAGCTCACCAATCAGGCAGGTCAGCTCGTACAGCTCCGAGGGCGAGCGTGAGATCAACTCGACGTGGGTGGCGCTGGCCGCTGCGGGCTCTGCATTCCCCGTCAGTAGGTACAGCAGGGTGGCCGCTATATCGTTCCTTAGCAGGGATATGGCCAGGTCCGGGCAGCTGCCGCACATCAAGCTCAGCATACGCACCACGGCCGTGAAGGTTCCCGTGTTCAGAATGGCCGGAGTGACCAGCAACAGCTGCTGGCAGTTCTTCAGGAGATCAGGACTGGCGATCTGCTGCAGGCGCTGGCCGTCTTGCTGGAAACTCTCCACCAGGCGACAGAAGGCAGAGCACACGCTCTCCACACACTTCTTATCCTGTTGCGACAGGAGGCGAGCCAGGAGGGGCAAGCTCTCCGACACAAAGTGGAACTCCTCCGGATGCATGTTGAGGCAACAATTGGCTGCAATAGCCAGGGCTGCCCGCTGCGCCACGATCGAAAAGAAGTCCAGGTAGGTGAGGCAGGCCGATATGCCGTTCGCCTGCAGGATGGCCTTGTTGTGACGCCTCGAGAGAATCTCCAAGGCCGTCAGACTTTGCTCAGCCACGTCCATGCACTGGATGACCTGGAGCTTCTCGAGGAACACCGGAACGGCCTCCACCACGGTGCCCGAGGATCGGGGCAGCGCCTCCAGCATGTAAGCCAGGGCCCTGCAAGCGTTGTTCATGATGTCAAAGTTGTGTTCCATGCGTAGGAGCTGGATGAGGGCAGGCACGACCTGCTTGATGGGAAAGCCAGCCAGGGTATCCTCGTTGCCCATCACCAGCATCTGGCACATTTCGATGGCAGCCTGCAGCTGCTGGGACTCGTCGTGAGATTGCAGTCCCTGCAGCAACTGATTGGCCTTCGAGCTGCTGCTGTTGCCAATAGTGCGATGGAGGATGTGCGTCATCCTCGGACCCAGAGCTCCGAACAGATGGGGCGGCAGTCCGCGGGCCTCGAGCAGGGCCTGCAAGCGACCCACCTCGCTGTCATCACTCTCCGAATCGGCGGCTGCCGCAGCTCCTCCCGCCCCGGCGCCATGCTGGCTTCCACTGCTCGTCGTCCCTGCGGTGGCGGGTCCTCCGCCACCAGGAACCGAGCCCGACACAGCTGCGGTCACATTGTTGCTGCTGTTGCTGGCTGGCTGGCCGGCACTGCTGTTGCTGCTCGTCGCGCCCACGGCGCTGGTGTTTCCTCCAGAGGCAGCTGCTGCTCCAGTGGCTGGCACTGCTCCTCCGGCGCCACCTGCTCCTCCTCCGACGTCACGTGCGGCACTCAGAGCGGCCGCGACAATGCTGAGATTGGCAGAGCTGACACCTACAGTCGCGTCCCGAATGAAGGCGAAAAACGGATCGTTAGTATCGAGGTTCGACATTGCGGCATTTGGAAATAAAAAAGAGATAGACTTCAGATACTCTTATTCGAGTGTACGAAAGAACACGAAACGGATGAAAACGAGGGAAAGGAAAGGCTCAGGTTGGCATGTTAGGAATTTGGAATCTGAACCTGTCAACAAACCTTTCTAATGCGTTAAGAACAAATATTTTCTCACTGTCAATTTTTGTTCACTATTTGTAGCATACTTTTAGGCACAAATTAAGTTGATTTCACAACCAGAGCGATATTTGCTTCGGTTAAATTCACAAGATATGGGAGTTTCTTTCGAAAAGGGTGGGAACAACTATAGGGAGTGCC
>JAEIIU010054520.1:0-63141 GCA_018874675.1 Drosophila baimaii | reverse complement strand
ACATACCTGAATGGGGTGATGCATGACATCACCCGTGAAGAGCGCACGCTCCATACCTGATTTCAGCACGAGAGACGCGTGATGGGGCGTATGCCCAGGTGTGGGGTGAAAGGAGATTCCTTCAAGAACTTCGGATCCGTCTACGTCAATCTGATCCGCAAGATCCGCCGAGATAATCGGATCAACGCTATCAATGCGTGTCATGAAACTGGTTTTATTGCGGACGCTATCATGAGCCGGATTGCTGAAAAAATCATATTCGGCTCTAGAAAAGACATATCGGGCATTCGGGAAGGTCGGAACCCAGATCCCATTTTGCAGGCGTGTATTCCACCCGACATGATCGACATGCAGATGGGTAAGAAGAACAAAATCGATGTCTTCTGGACTGACACCAGCGCGCATCAGATTTTCAAGCCACACGGTCTGCAAGTGATCGAAATACAGGGCAGCAGGACGGGCTTTGTTATTTCCAGCTCCCGTATCAATGAGAATTTTTCGACCGCGATCCTCAATAAGCCAGCTATGAACGCTCAAAAGGACTTTCGTTTCTGAACTATCCAGCGTTTCAGGCAGTCGGGGATAAATCTGAAAAGCTGTTGCTTCATCCCAATCTGGAAGTAACTGTTCTGGAGAGAGTGCTGCCAGCGTCAGACCCTGTATTCTTAGAATACGGGCATCCCCTACAGTATACCACGGAAGATCATTCAGAAGCATAAGGCTCCCTCTCGTTTTTATTTCTTAAAAAATACAGAACTGTAGCCATCAACGGAAAATAGACTTCAATTCTTGCGGGAGAGCACCTGTCGCATGATCTGAAAGGCAACCGAAAAGAGGGTCCCATTCTTCAATGCGCAGATCGCAAATCAAACCTTCTAATGCAAAGGGATCACCGGCAATCATCGCGTCAATCTCCTGCCGATTGGCGCCTTTCATAATCAGAAAGCCAGAGCGTAATGAGGTGCCTTTCAACGGACCGGAGGCCAGCAGTCTGCCTTCCTGAATAAGGCGCCTGAGATACAACACGTGTGCTGCGACATGCTGCCCCCATTCCTCGCCGTCAGGGTGGTCCATGCGCACAAGATAAACAGGCATTTCGAAAGTCTCCATCAGAACTGGACTTGCCAATCACTCGAAGCCTTCAGCATATTCCTCTTTTTCGCTGGATAAATTGTCGATACGAGACATCAGTCACAACTAAGGATGATGAATGCTTGACCGGTTAACCAGCATGAAGATTTTTATCAAGGTCGTGGAATTGGGGTCCTTTGCAGCGGTCTCCCAGCATCTGACTTTGTCGCCGCAGATGGTAGCCAAGCATATAGAGGCTCTGGAGCGTCACCTTGGTGCACGTCTGTTACATCGGACTACCCGCCGACAAAGTCTGACCGAAACAGGCCGGCTCTATTGCGAGCAGTGTCGTCTGGTCCTGAAAGCAGTTGAACGAGCGGACAGTCTGGCAGCCAATACGCTTGGCACCCCGCGTGGCACATTATCTGTCAGTGTTCCCGTCACTTTCGGGCGAACAGTATTGCTGCCATTTGTTCACAATTTTCAAAAAAGATATCCAGAAATTCAAGTCCATTTGTCGCTGACAGACCAACTGGTTCATCCCACAATGGATGGTCATGAGGCTGTGATCCGAATTGGTGAACTGGAGACGGACCTTACAGCGGTCAGTCGTCCTTTGACGGCCTATCGTCGGGTCATCTGCGCGGCTCGCACCTATCTGGAAAAACACGGTTTTCCAGGGCAGCCCGATGATCTGATGCGCCACGAGTGTCTCGTGTATGAAAATTCCGGCGGCCCTGTAACGACCTGGCACTTTTCTCAAGGGAGTGTTACCCGGCCTGTCACCGTTTCCGGGAGGATAATCAGTAATGATTCAAGTGTTCTGCATTCTGCAGCACTTGCTGGCGATGGCATTCTGCTGGGATATGAGCAGGCCCTGCTTCCTGATATTAAAAGCAAACGGCTTGTCCGGCTTATGCCCAGGTGGACAGTTCCGGACAGGCCCATGCACCTGCTCTATAACGCAGGTCCGGTTATGACACCAAAGCTGCGGGTCTTTGTGACCGAGCTTCAAGAGGCTTTCCAGCCTGAAGCCTCTTTTCGACGGTAGGGTGCCTGACTCCTAAGCTCAGTTGGCAATCAATTCCTGTTCACCATCCCTGTTCAGTCGGAAGAACAAACAGTTCTGCAACATCCATACGTGCAGGTGATTTCAGAGCAAAAAGGATACTGTCTGCTATGTCCTCGCCCTCGAGAAAGGTCATGGACGCTGCAAGGTCATCCATCTGTTTGCGATAATCAGCATCTGTAATGTGATCGTAAAGCTCTGATTTTACGGCTCCCGGCTGAATGCAGGTAACGCGGATATTATGCTTTGGTCCGATCTCCATTCTTAGGCCGTCTGAAAACGCTGTCACCGCAGCTTTGGTGCAGGCCCTACTATGATCCCAAAGCTGCGAAGTTTCGTCACCGAGGTTCAAAACGCCTTTCCGCCATGACGTTTGAGACATTCTGCGATGCTCTGGCGCGCCGATATTCCCTGATCAAGAAATCAACGGCGTTGTCGAGCGCTTCATCCGCTTCTGGCATGAACCCCGCAAAGAGAAGCCAGACGTGGAACGTGCCCGGCCACACTTCCAGTGTGGTACGAATCCGCTGTTCGGCCAGCCGCTCTGCAAGTGTGATGCCTCCACTCAGCATCACTTCGTTTTCGTCCATCAGAATCAGCGTCGGGGACAACCCGCGCAGTTCAGCAAAGATGAGGGAGACATCCGGGTCCGTAGCCAGAGTATTTCCCAAAAAAATTCCTGCCAAAAATATCAAAATATCTACGCTTGCCACAGGGTCAAGATCGTTCCGGGTTTTGGCCGACGATCCGGAATGCGTCAAATCAACCCATGGCGATATCGCAATGCCGCCTACTGGCAACGGGACGCCTGCATCACGCGCCTTGCGCATGATGGTAACAACCAGAGCACCGCCAGCGGAGTCTCTCGAAAGAGCTATGGACGATGACTCATGCCCCAGGGAGAAGAGCGCCTTATAGAGAACAAAGCCCGTTTGGTCTGTCTTGGTCCTGATGGATCTGCGGCGCATGCGGTCCGTACGATGAAAATAATTCAGGGCTGTTGGAAGTTCCCTATTCTCTTTCGTCTTTATGTAGCCGCCTCGTTGCGTAACGCGGAACTGAAGCGCAATTTATCCGGGGTCTCGCAAAAAATGCTTACGCAGTATCTGCGGAAACTTGAAAAAGATGGCCCGTAGAATACCGGTCTGTCAGACCAAGGCCAAAAGCTTATGGGCGTGTTCCTCGCCACGCACAATTTTTCTGTCAGACATTTGGCAAGGGACGGGATTTAAGGCCTGCTTTGAGGGTGACCAATATAAAGCGTGTACGTCCGACATAAGGCGAAAGCAGCCATATTTTTCTATAAATATGATTTATGTGAAAATTTTCTCATTGCTCCACATAAAGAAATACCAGGTCATGCTGTAGCATATAACGAACTCAGCAGGACTTGTTCCTGTAAAGCCAAGCATAAAGCGACGGCAGAACAAGCAAGGTCAGCATCGTGCAGGATACAAGTCCACCGATCACAACCGTCGCCAGCGGTTTTTCAACCTCCGCGCCTTCGCTCATGGAGAACGCCATGGGGAAGAAGCCCAGACAGGCGACCGTCGCCGTGGCCATGACGGGCCGGAAGCGTTCACGAACTGCCTCGACAGCAGCGTCAAAAGGAAGGAAACCCTCCTTTCTCAGGTCGTGGATATAAGACACCAGCACGAGACCGTTCATGGTGGCCACACCAAACAAAGCGATAAAGCCGATGCCGGCGGAAATGCTGAACGGCATGCCACGGAAATAGAGTGCGAGAATACCGCCCGTTGCGGCGAACGGCAGATTGACGAACACAAGCGCCGCCAGTCCCAACTGTCCAAGCGCCATCATAAGCAACAGGAAGATCAGCCCCAGCATGATCGGCACCACGATTTCAAGACGGGCCACGGCTGTCTGGAGATTTCTGAACTGGCCATTCCACTCCATGCGATAGCCCGGAGCGAGTTTGATGTTTTTTGCCACAGCGTCCTGAGCGGCCTTGACGAAAGAACTCAGATCCCGCCCGCGAACATTGGCCTGCACCATGGTGCGGCGGAGCCCCTGATCGCGGCGTATCGTCGGCGGTCCATCCGTCAGCACGATATGCGCGACCTGAGAGAGATTGACGGTGCGGTCGTCGCGCGTGATGACAGGGAGGGTTCGGATATCTTCAATATTTTCCCGAGCATCTTCCGCAAAGCGAACTTCTGTGGGGATCAACGCGTCATCGACGGAAACGGGCGGACCAAAGTGACCGCCCAATGCTTCCACCACATCCATGACCGAGGATGTTTCCGTGTTAAGGCGACCGGTCATGGTACGATCAACGTCAATGTGTAGATAGGGAATGGTGCCGACATCTTGTGGTGCCACATCGGCGGCACCGGGGATTTTCGAGACAATCTCGGCAACCTGCGTTGCCAGCCGCGACAGGACATTCATGTCAGGACCATAGATTCCAATGGCGATCTGTGACCTTACACCCGACAACATGTCGTCCATACGCATCTGGATGGGCTGGCTCCAGTTGAACAGGGAACCGGGATTGTTTTTCTGGAGAGCGGCATTGAAGGCCTTTATCAGCCCCTCCTGTGTGCTCGCGGTTTTCCATTCGGAATGAGGTTTGAGTAGGACATAGGTGTCACTCTGCTCGCCGCCCTGTGGATCGGTCGGGATGGCTGATGTTCCGGTATTGCTGACGACCGTGCGCACGTCAGGAAAGGAACGAAGTGTCTTCTCGATGGCCTGCACGGCCTTCAGGGATGCATCAAGGGAAATACCCGGCAGACGCGTGGAGGTGACGACCAGATCGCCTTCCTGAAGCTGTGGGATGAACTCGCCGCCCAGACGACTGGCGACAAATACGGAGAGGATCAGGAAAATGACGGCTACAGACATGACCTGTTTCGTATGCGTCATGCAGTAGCGGGAGGCAGGCTGGAAAAGACGCCACATGAAGGCGATGAAGCGGGTGTGATGGTCTTCGTGCCTGTCCTGTGCGTGCGCGTCAGGCTTTTTTCCGCGTCCCAGAAAAACGCAGAGAGCCGGGATGCAGACCAGCGAATAAACAAGAGACGCGATCAGCGCCAGAATGACCGTTTCCGCCATGGGGGTGAACATCCGCCCTTCCACGCCCTGAAGCGTGAGGACCGGCAGATACACCATGGCGATGATAAGAACGGCGAAGGTGACCGGGCGGATGACGGAACGCACAGTGGACAGAATGGTGGTCGGGAGTGGCGTGTCATAGCGGCGTCGGTGCAGCACGTTCTCGACAATGACGAGCGAACTGTCGACGACCATCCCAAAGTCGATCGCGCCGAGGGAGAGCAGGTTGGCGGAGATGCCCAGATGCCGCATGCCGACCATGGCGGCGACAAGCGAGAAGGGGATCACGGAGATGATGACGAGAGAGGCCCGCCAGTCACCGATCACCAGAAGCAGGACGATCAGAACCAGAATCGCGCCGAGCGAGAGGTTTTCCCTGACCGTATCGACGGTTTTTTCTGTCAGGCTTTCCCGTCCGTAATAGGGTTCCAGCGTGACGCCAATGGGCAGGGACGCTTGAATTTTCGGTAGTTCGGTCTTCAGATCGCTTAATGTCGCCCGCGCGCTCGCGCCTTCACGGAGCAGCACGACGGCGCTGACAATCTCGCCCTGTCCGTCGCGGGTGACGCCGCCCATGCGCGGACGACTGCCTTTCCGCACGACGCCAATGTCCCGCAGATGAACGACTTCACCATTCGGACCGCTGCGGACCTGCACTTCACCCAGTTCCGCGAGGTCATCGATCAGTGAACGGCCAACAATGATGTGCTGCTCGTCATTATGCTCGATCCATGCGCCGCCCGCTGCTTCATTACCGGTATCGACGGCGTCGAAAGCATCCGAAACAGAGACGCCATAACGTCGCATGGCCATCGGATTGAGCGCGACTTCATAGGTCTCGGAAGCGCCGCCGTTGATGTTGACGTCCACCACGCCGGGAACGAGGCGCAGGCGCGGCACCACGTTCCAGACCATCAGGCGGTTCAGGTCTTCCAGCGACTGGTCCCGACCGCGGATCTGTAAATGCAGGATTTCGCCCATGCCGGTGGACATCGGTCCCATGTCGATGGACAGACCGTGCACGGACACGCTGTCGCGGGCTTCGGGCAGGCGCTGCGAGACCAGTTCACGGGCGCGGTAGATGTCGGTGGAATCGTCGAACTGAAGGTAAAGAACGGCCACGCCGGTGCGCGATACGGAGCGCATGCTGGTCAGTCCGACAACGCCGGACAGGGCTTTCTCCACAGGCGAGGTGACGAGTTTCTCAACTTCTTCCGTCGGTAGGTCGGGCGCCTGCACGGACACCAGCACCTGACGCGGCGAAATATCAGGAACCGGTTCCACCGGCAGACTTCTGATGTCGGCCAGTCCGGCCAGCATAAGAAGTGTGACGATACAGAAAAGGAAAAGGCGCTTTTCGATCAGCCAGTGCAGAAGCTTCATATGGTCAGCCGTTGGCCTCGGCGGAAGGGGCAAGGATGGCCTGTGATTTCAGGGTGAAGCTGCCCTGTGTCACCACGGTTTCACCGCCCTTCAGGCCTGCGGTGATGATGGTCTGTCCTTCGAGGGAAGGACCGGTCTTCACGATGCGCAAGCTGTAACGATGGGGAGCGGTCAGCACGAAAACGCAGGGTGATCCTGCAAATGTCTGAAGAGCCGCGCTCGGGATCAGGATACCTTCCACCTTGTCGGAGGAAAACAGGCGTGTCTTTACCAGCATACCCGGGCGTAACCGCTGTTGAGGGTTTTCAACAAGGCTGCGGGCAAGAATATGCTGGGTTTTCGTATCGACATGACCCTCGATGACGTCAATGCGTGACGAAAGAGGCGCTTCTCCGGGCGAGAGCCACGTCAACTGGCGATCCCCCGGGCGGATACGGGTCGCGGCGTCTTCATCGACCTGCGAGACGATCCAGACATGTGACAGATTTTCGATTTCCACCGGCGCTACACCACTGGCAGTCATCTCCTGTCCGGTTGCGATATTGATGCTTGTGACAATGCCGCTGATCGGAGACACGACAACCGACTTGCCCGCGTCCGGATGTTCCATGCTGGACTGATAACGTCGGATATGTTCGGCCATGGTCTGGAGTGCGGCTTCCCGGCCGTGCACGAGCGCATCGGCTTCACGGAGCGCCGCGCCTCGCCGTTCCAGTTCACCCACCGAGATTGCGCCGCCCCTGAGGGTGCGGGCGCGATCATAAAGCTGGCGGGCGTTCTCGCGTCTGGCGCGGGCTTCCTGCAGAGCGGCCTCAGCGGACAGACGCTGCTGCGTGTCGTCATTGAGTGTGAAATTTTCATAGGTGAGAAGCGGCTGGCCTTTGGTCACCATCTGTCCGGCGACAACCGCCACATCCAGAACGCGTCCGCTGCCGACGGGGCGGATATGCGCCACCTTCCGGGCGTCCGCGACGATATAGGCCGGAACATCCATGTGATGCGGTAGCGCTCCGGCATGGACGACCGCCGTGTGGATATCCTCTGCGGCAAGCGCTTCGTCTGAGATCGTGACTGTCGGCAGGGACGGGGCTGCATGGGCGGCTGGCAGAGACGCGGAACCGACGAGCAGGGTGCTGAGCAGAACTGACACAAAAGAAGAGGAGAAACACCTGTTCGTTTCGATCATGGAATATTTCCGCTCATAAGAATCATCCGGGCTATCGTGGCTCGCATGACAATGTCTGCCTGGGCGTAGCGTTCAGCGGCTGTAAGAGCAGTTCGTCTGGCACGCAGATACTCGATCACCGGGATCTCGCCGACCTGCCACGCTTCTGCGAGATCTGCAGCGCGACGATCCGAGTGGACGCGTAACTGACGGGCATGTTGGAGAATCTGGGTGGAGGTCGTCAACTGATTATGGAGCTGGCGATATTCCGCCTTGATCTGACGATGCGCCTGTGTGACATCACGTTCGGCACGACCGACGGCCTGAACTTCCTTCATGACCATGGGAACGTTTCTGGCTTCGCTTGGCAGCGGCACCTGAAATTCGACGCCGATCTGCGTGTCCCAAGGGCTCTGATACTGTTCCTGCCGGCTGAGAATGACACCGAGCTGCGGATTAGGCATGTAGGAATGTCTGGCGACGGAGTAGGAGGCCTGCGCCTGTTTCAGGACGGTGTCCGCCAGTTGAACGCGTGGATCATGCTCCGGATTGAGCTGCGAGCCGATCGGACCGAGCCCCCGCCCGTCAATTCCGGACAGGTCGGGCAATGTGTCCGTGCCGGTAAGCGATTCCAGTTCAGCCCGTATGTTTTCAAGCCTCTGTCGTGACTCCGCCAGCGTGCCGTCAACGTCTTCCTTTTCGGTCACCGTCGCTTCGTAGTCGGTGCTGGAGACTTCTCCCGCGTGGAGCGCGCGTTCGACGTCCGCCATGGTCTTGCCGAGCACATCGCTGACGATTTCCTGATTGCTGATGCGGGCCCTGAGGACTGAACCTTCGCTGGCGAGATCCAGAACATGCACGGCGACAGCCAGCTTCTGTACCAGCTGCTGCTGAACGGCCACCTTCTCATCGGCAAGAGCCGCTTCTTCCGTGGCGGAGCCTTGTCCCGGCAACCACAGAGGCACGCTGATCTGCCCCTGATAGGTCGTGTAGCCTACTTTGCTGCCGATGAAATGGTCATCCATATACAGGCCGGAGACGGTGGGACCATCGGGGAACCATGAGCGTGCTGCCGAGGCGCGCTTTCGTGCGGACATGGCGTCCGTCGAGATGGATTTACGGGACGGGTCCATTGTCCAGGCCGACCGGATGGCTTCGCGCAGGCTTTCTGCATGGGCAGGGAGGCCGGATGCAAAAAACAGTCCGCATATCGCCGCTGCTCCAACGCGGGGTGCGGAGAGCAGCGGAACACAAAATGCAAGACGCCTGACATACACTGGAAACAAAAAAGCCCCTCACAGAACGGCGAAGATACTGAAACAGGCATAGGATGCAGCCTGTTGCGACGAAACGCCTAAAAACATTAAAAATATTTTATATACCAGAAGAACATTACGCAATCGGTATGGAAAAGCAATCAGAGACCAAGGGTGTCCAGATATATGTTGAAGGTCAGTAAATCGGGCTTGTTGACACTTCTTCACGTCAGGGAAGCGCCGACAGGAAGAAGAGCAGGGGGCAGGACATATTTCCGCCGCTGTGCCGTTTCTGTGCCAGTTGGCTGATGGAACAGGAACGTGACATCCTGCTCCGTGAAAGAGGTTCTCGCGGTTGCTTTCCACGAGATGCTCTCTCAGCTCCAGATCAGAGTAAGTCACCTGAACGGTCTTCTGAAAGGAGAGGCTGACGCTTCTTCGGATAATCCGCTCTCAGTAAACAGAGACTGAAAGCTCCTCCGTTCAGGCGGGAGGAAGAACCAGAACGCGGTTCAGGCTTTCCAGCCTTGAGAAAAGCTCTGCCCATACCGTGAAGAATTTCCGTTCGGACAGGCCACGCTCCTGCATGACGGCGGCAATGGCTTCAACAGTCCGTTCACCATCAATCAGCGGCAGAATGCTTCGCGCCTGAGTGGGAAGCGGGACGGGAACTGTCAGCGTCCCGAATGAAAAGGGCAATGTGCTGTTCGGAAGAATCTGTTTCGCCAGCTCATCGCCCGGTATTTCCCGCATGACAGGCACAGTCGCCGGGTCACAACAGTCCGGAGGCGTTGGGCGCGACCCATTTCGCACGACATAGGCCACATGGGTCGCCATGTTGCCCGTCAGGGATTCGGCGACCTCGGCCTTCTGACGCCATGGCAGCTTCTCGACACGGGCGCGCAGTTTGGGATCGGGCAGGAACAGCGAAGGATCGTAACGGGCGGGTTCCATCAGGCAGGATGGTTCAAGATTGGCCTCAGCCAGCAGATCGAGGAAAGCACCGATCGTGTAAGCCCGGTCGCGCGGGTTGAGCAGGAGATCATAAAGCCCGGCGTCGCCACCCGTAAGATGGTCGCCGAAGTTCCCGTTCTCGCGCAGCCATGCGGTGGCGGGAAGCGTGCGCATGACACGCTTGGCGATATCGAGCCGTGTCGAGGGGGATTCTGAAAAGGGCGTGAGACGTTCAAGCGCTTCCTGAATCATATACACGCCGGTCCGACCGTAGGGCGCATAGACCATCAACCCCATGCCGCCACCGGGAAGGAGCGCCTGTTCAAGGGCTTTCAGCGTTTCCAGCGGGGCAGGCAGATGATGCAGAACGCCGCAGCAGTCGATGTAATCAAACTGACCGGGCAGCGTTTCTGGATCGGTGAGAGAGCCCTGGATGAAGCGGATATTGTTCAGGTTGCGGGCTTCGGCGCGGGAGCGGGCAATCTTCAGCGCATGTTCGGATCGGTCCACGCAGACAACTTCGCCAGGACGATTGCTGCGGGCCATCTGTGTCGCGAGCATGATCGCGCCGTCACCGGTGCCGCATCCGGCGACAAGGGCGCGCAAGGGCTGTGAACGGGGACGACGGGCTCCGAAAACCCAGTAGTCGATTTCCCGTAGATGACTCGGGCTGCCGATCAGGAGGCGTTTTGCCTCCTCGCGCGGATCACGTTCCGGATAAGGATAGGCCTCATACTGGGCGGCAAGTTCCGTGTCACGGGCATCGGTGCTGGTCATGATGAAGTCTCCTGAGACACGGATTGTCTGGTCAGTGGGAGGAAGGTGACGCGGCAGATCCCAGCCTGTCGAACATGGCGGCCATATCGGGCGTCTGCGCTGTCGCAATGGTTTCAAATCCGCCTTTGTGCAGTTCTTTCATCGTGTTTTGAGAAATCGCAACGGCGCGGAGAGAGCGGGATGAGCTGCCCGTATTGGCAAGGGCGGCGCAGAAAGCCCGTGCGCTGGCGGCTGAAAACACCATGACTGTTTCAATCAGCCCTTCACGCAGGGCTGAAAATGCATCGGGTGGCAATGTCGTCGCTGGCGCGGTTGCGTAGGCGACCCGGCGACGAATGCGAAAGCCGTTGCCCCGAAGTGTTTCGGCGAGTGCAAGCCCCTGATGCTCGCCGGACAGCAGCAGAAGCGGCCCGGATGCCGGAGAGAGTCGTGCGGTGACGCATTCCGCCAGTTTCGCCGCATCGCCACTGGCGCTGATGACCGTCTGAAAGCCGTGCTTTTTCACACGGTCGGCTGTGGCGTCGCCCACGGCATAAACCGGAATGTCATGTGCGACGGAGGAAGACAGAGTCTGAATGGACTGGCTGCTGGTGATCAGCACAGCGGCAACGCCAGTCTGTTGTGGCAATGCCCGAGGCGTGATCACAAGCGATTCCATCCCCCAGCAACGCCAGCCAAGCCGTTCCAGCATTTCGCGCGTTTCAGTCAGCGCCGGTTCCGGACGCACAACAAGAACACCGCGAGGGGAGGGGGTGTCCTTGTTCATGCTGGGAGTCTCATGCCGGAGCAGTCATGCCTGCGAGTCAGTCAGTGAAGATCGAAGCAGGGCTGTCCGCACGGAGGCTGTGACCGAGTTCATGACCCATCCGTTCCGCATCCGACGCCTGACCGACAATGTCGCGGCGCAGCAGGAAGGTGCCGTCTTCGGAAGCGACCAGTCCGGTGAGATGCAGTTCGCTTTTGGCTCCGGTTGAAGGTGAAAGCAGGCGGGCATAACCGCCGATCGGCGTGCGGCAGGAGCCGTCCAGTTCGGCCAGCAGGGCGCGTTCGGCGGTCGAAACCGCGCGGGCTTCATAATCTTCAATGGCCGAGAGCAGTTCGCGCAGTTCGACGTCGCTTTCACGGACCGTCACGCCGACAATGCCCTGTCCGGCCGACGGCACCATGACGGACGGCTCCAGCACGATGGAAGCACGATCTTCCATCCCCAGACGACGCAGCCCGGCGAGAGCCAGTAGCGTCGCGTCACACTGACGCGCCGCCAGCTTGTCGAGACGGGTCTGCACATTGCCGCGCAGCAGGCCGAATCGCAGGTCCGGGCGGACATGTAGCATCTGGGCCTGTCGACGAACCGAGGCGCAGCCGATCAGCGCACCTTCAGGCAGAGCGGAATAAGGATCGTTCGGATCGTTGCCGGGCGTGAAACCGGGGCGCAGGATCAGCGCGTCGCGGGCGTCTTCGCGGCGCATGGTGCAGGCCAGCACAAGACCGGGCGGCAGGGTGGTCTCAAGATCCTTGAGGCTGTGAACGGCGAAGTCGATCCGACCGTCCAGCAGGGCCTCGTGGATTTCCTTGGCGAACAGTCCCTTGCCGCCGATTTCGGCGAGGGCGCGATTCTGGACCTGATCACCTGTCGTGTTGATCAGGTGCTCCTGAAACGCGTTCATGTCGCGCAGGACGGGACAGAATCGCGTCAGGCGTGTCAGGAACGCGCGCGTCTGCCAGAGTGCGAGCGGCGACCCACGCGTGCCGACACGCAGCGGAAGCTGCCGCCGATGTTGCGGGGGCGCTGCCTTCTGGCGAGCGGCTGCCTCGGCTGCAATTTTCTGCAGGGTCGGCGAAGGGGATGTTTGTGATGGCTGTGCGGAGACCATTGGGCGTGTTTATTACCAGCACCGGATGAAGGAAAGGTGACGTGACGCCAGACAGGACCGACAGAAACGCTTGCGATGGACAGGCTCTATATCCCAGGGGGCCAATTCTTGCCATCGAGTCGTCATGCGATGAGACCGCGTGTGCCATTCTCTCACCGGAGGGGGAGGTGCTCGCCGAGAAGGTGATTTCGCAGGAAGCGCACGCCGCTTTCGGTGGTGTGGTGCCCGAGATCGCAGCCCGCGCGCATCTGGCGCTTTTGCCCGATCTGGCGCGGAAAACAGTGGAAGCATCAGGCCTCACTCTGCATGATCTGGGAGCCGTGGCGGCCAGCACCGGACCCGGTCTGATCGGCGGGCTGATCGTCGGCGCGAACTTCGGCAAGGGGCTGGCGATCGCGCTCGACAGACCGTTCATCGCGGTCAACCATATCGAGGCCCATGCGCTGTCCGCAAGGCTGCCCGGCGTCTCGAAAAAAAATATTTCGTTCCCGTTTCTGCTGCTTCTGGTCTCCGGCGGCCATTGCCAGTGTCTGGCTGTGGAGGGGATCGGACGGTATCGCCGTCTCGGCGGCACGATTGACGATGCAGCGGGAGAAGCCTTCGACAAGGTGGCCAAGATGCTCGGCCTCGGCTGGCCGGGCGGTCCGCAACTGGAGGCGCTGGCGAAGGAAGGAAATCCTGCCGCCTTTGCGTTCCCACGCCCGCTGAAGGGCAGGGCGGGGTGTGACTTTTCCTTCTCCGGTCTGAAAACCGCGCTGGCCCGCCAGATCGAACCCTATGGCAACACGGCGCTTCCCCGCTCCGTGGCGGCGGATCTGTCCGCCAGCTTCCAGCAGGCCGTCGCGGATGTGATTGAAGACCGTGTCCGCCACGCCTTCGCCATGATGGAGCCGCCGACCACGCTGGTGGCGGCTGGCGGCGTGGCGGCCAACGGCGTGCTGCGGGCCTCCCTGACCCGTATCGCAGCCGAGCACGATGTGCCGTTTGTCGCGCCGCCACTGCGTTTGTGCACGGACAATGCCGTCATGGTTGGTTGGGCGGCGCTGGAAGTCTGTCATGAAGCGGCGCGGCGCGGCCTGCCCATGCCGGATGATCGCGCCGTGCGGCCTCGGCCACGCTGGCCCCTGTCTGAGATGCAGGAACGGTTTGCGGTGCGGGCGGAGGCTGTCTGAGCAGTGGTTTCTGATCCTGCGTTGCTCGTCCTGTCTTGAAAACGTCTCACGACAAATGGTGATGAACATGACTGAATTGATGCAGATCGCTTGTCGCTGAGGTGTCGTGTGCTATGTCCGTCGCCCTTGCCGAGGTTAACGGACGCAAACATGACGAAAAATCGATTTCTGACAGGCGCCGCGGTGGTTGTACTGCTTGGCGCTGCCGGTCTGGCTCCTGCGCGGGCTCAGACCGGAACCGCCCCCACACCGGCTGCATCTGACGCCGCCCGTCTGGTGCCGGCGGCAACAGGCGCCGCCGTGCAGACCATCCCCGGCATGCCTCCGGTGATCGACGCCAGCAATATCTATTCCGAGGCCCGTCCCGGAAACGTCAATCCGGAAGTCGCGAAAGACCCGGCCCGCATTTACGTGCCGAACCTGCGGTCGAACGATGTGTATGTCATCGACCCTGCGACGATGAAGGTTGTGGACCGTTTCCCGGTCGGCAAAAGCCCGCAGCACGTCGTGCCGTCATGGGATCTGCGCACGATCTGGGCGACAAACAACGCCGAGGGCACGACCGCAGGCAGCCTGACCCCGATCGATCCGCGCACCGGCAAGCCGGGCGCCCCGGTCCCGGTGGACGATCCTTACAACATGTATTTCACGCCCGATGGCAAGTCGGCGATTGTGGTGGCGGAAGCCCGCAAGCGCCTCGATTTCCGTGACCCGCACAGCATGCAGATGCAGGGCTCGGTGGAAGCGCCGGAATGTCGCGGCATCAACCATGCCGGGTTCTCCATCGATGGACGCTACGCCATCTTCACCTGTGAGTTCGGCGGCATGCTGGCCAAGGTGGACACAGTCAACCGTCAGCTGATCGGCTATCTGAAGCTGTCCAAGGGCGGGATGCCGCAGGACATTCTGACGGCTCCGAACGGCAAGACCTTCTATGTGGCCGATATGCATGCTGACGGCGTGTTCATCGTCGATGGCGATACGTTCAGGGAAACCGGCTTCATCCCGACGGGTGTCGGCACTCACGGCATCTACCCGAGCCGTGATGCGAAGTTCATGTATGTGGCGAACCGTGGTTCTCACAAGGTGCATGGCCCGCGTCACAGCAAGGAGGGCAGCGTCTCCGTCATCGATTTCGCAACCAATCAGGTGATCAAGACCTGGCCGATCCCGGGTGGCGGCAGCCCCGACATGGGCAACGTCAGCGAAGACGGCAAGCTGCTCTGGCTGTCCGGTCGCTTTGACGATGTGGTTTACGCCATCGACACGACGACTGGCGCGATGACCAGCATTCCGGTCGGCGCGGAGCCGCACGGTCTGACCGTCTGGCCGCAGCCGGGCCGCTATTCTGTGGGCCATACAGGCATCATGCGCTGAGGTTCAGCAACTCCGACGGGTATTTCGCCTGTCGGAGCCGCCACGCAAATGACTGGAATGGCAGGGTTTCCCGCACGTCAATTCAGACGTTGTAAATTATTTCTGGTGCAAAGCGCCGCTTCCACTTAAAACCCCCTCCCAAAATTCGTCAGCAACCCGGCGGTGGCTCCGCCTGAATGGTTCTGCGTCCCGATCGGGGCGGAACCGGACACGCACACCACTGTCGATACGGAGAACTCCGGTCTATGTCCGATATTCTGCCACGCGTTTCCCCTGAAGAAGCTCCTTCCGGCCTTCTGCCGGTCGAAGGACAGGAAGGTGTGTGGCACCTTGCGCCTCCGGAGAAGGAATACGGTCATCTGTTCCCGGCCAAGGTGTTGACGGTTCATCACTGGACCGATCGTCTGTTCAGCTTCACCACCACACGCGATCAGGCCCTGCGCTTCGAGAACGGCCAGTTCACGATGATCGGCATGGAAGTGGACGGCAAGCCGCTGCTGCGCGCCTACTCCATCGCCTCGCCGAACTATGAAGAGCACATGGAGTTTCTTTCCATCGCCGTGCCCGATGGTCCGCTGACCTCCCGTCTGCGCCATGTGAAGGTGGGCGACACGGTGCTGATCGGCCGCAAGCCTGTCGGCACGCTGCTGCTCGACAACCTCCGTCCGGGCCGTAACCTCTACTTCCTGTCCACAGGCACCGGTCTTGCGCCGTTCATGAGCCTGATCAAGGACCCGGAGTGCTACGAACGCTACGAGAATGTCATCCTGACGCACACGGTCCGTATTTCTGGCGAACTGGCGTATTTCAACCACATTCGTCACGAACTGCCTGAGCACGAATTCCTTGGCGAGATGATTGCTGGCAAACTGCGCTACTACCCGGCCGTGACCCGCGAGGACTTTGAAGTCACCGACCGCATCACGACGCTGATCGAGAGCGGCAAGATCTTCAAGGATCTTGATCTGCCGCCGTTCGATCCGGAACTGGACCGCGTGATGATCTGTGGTTCGCCGGAAATGCTGGCTGATACGGAAAAGATGCTTGAGGCACGTGGCTTTGACGAAGGCAATAACTCCAAGCCGGGTGCTTATGTCGTCGAGAAGGCGTTTGCCGAGCGGTAAGACGCACTGCAATGCTGGTTGATGGAAAGGCTCTGGGCAGGTTGTCCGGGGCCTTTTTCTTTTATGGCGTCAGTCGCCGTCTTCCGGGTAGTTCGGCGGTCGGTAAAAGCGCCCGTCAAGCAGTCATCCCGTAGGTTGGTGGCTGCTGCGCAATGTACCGCGATACGCGACGATCCTGCCAATTATGGGCATCGATATGTCGACATCGAAACAGAAGTGTCCGTCCCGCTCAGTCTCAAAACTCACGCCGGACGGCAACAGGATGTCCGGCATCGGGATTCCGAAGAGAGTCCAGCGCCTTGGAACTAGAAGCAGTCGATCATCCTCCACTATCAGAGCCACGGCGAACTTCGCTGGTCCAAACCGTTCTATTAAGAGATGCTCGTCCCGGTCGGCGCCGACTGATTGCACGGAAGAGAAACGTTTTCCGCCAAAGTCGCGAACCCAGCGTTCTGCTCCGTTTTCCGGAGAAAAGGTCACCGTGACCGGCACATTCGATGCGGTCTTCGGGAAACCAATGAGTGTAGCCACAAGCGCTGCCATCAGACCGCGCCCTCGCCGAATCTCAGCGAACCCCGTCCATTGCCGGGTAGCGGAAGTCCCGTGCAGATCCTGCAGACGCTGCGGCAACGTGGCGAAGGCTGATTCGAGGATTTTGCGGTACAGTGGGGCTTGCGGGGCTGGCTCCCGGAACCCGGTGTAGATCTTTCGGCCGCGAAACAGGGTGTCGTAATCGGCAAGATCCAGGGCTCGGACAGCCGGACGCGCACCTGATGGTGGGCGTTCGCCGGTCAGCAGTTTACGCACGATCGCCTCGATAGCCATTGAGGGGATGTAAGGGCCATCGTCACCTTCGGCGAGGAGATGCCAGGTTCTTTCCACACTCCGGGCATCCGCGACGCCTTTCGCGCGGACGAACATGCCGCCGCGATGCTCTCCGAAGCGCATCCGGTTCAGTACGGCGTAGAACAACCGGGAGAACGGTTCAAACGACGGAAGGCCGAAGGTTGAGCGCAGCCTGGCCAGCAGATTGAGGATCCGATGCAGAATCTCCGGGACTGGACCGGCTCCCATCCAGATATCGGTCATCGTGGGATGCTCGGGCGGGATTACCTGCAGATCTGGCACGTCGACCAGCGAGAAATGGATATTCCGCAGCGGCAACCGACCCGGCACCGCGACGGTGAAGCGCATACTCTCCCCCAGGCCAATTCCATGCGATGGCCCGCCATGGCGGCGAAGCTTTACCGGTGCCCCAGCATAGCCGACCACCGCGCGCATGACATTCAGGCCGATGCCCGCATAAGGCGACGGCGCGATGCCTCCTTCGACGATCTCGATATCCATCGTCTTCGCCATTTCTCGCAGGACAGCGGCGGTGAGCACAGGGAAACTGCTGACCCCGGACAGCACGAAAACACCCGCCGACTTCGCCTGCCTGTCGAATTTCGATACGCCGAAGACGAAGTCGGCGGCATCGGCGAAATCCAGATAGTCTACGCCGGAATCTATGCAGGATGCGATCACGTGATAGCGATGGGCTCCATACTTCTGGAATGGCCCGGACGCGTCGATGACGAGATCAGGCTTCTGCGCACGCAAGGCCTCGGCGATGTCTGCACGATCAAGAACGAACGGCCGGACCCGGGCTTTTCCTCGGTATCGAGCGCAGAAAGCCCTGGCGCGGGTCAGATCGCGACCACAGATGAGAAACTCGATCTGGGGGAGATCCGAGAGCAATTCCGCCAGACGTCCACCAAAGACACCGTACCCGCCGAGGATCAGGATTTTCATGCATGCCACCGCGTGTTTTTCACAGCCACTTCTCTCCGCGCGCATTGTGGCATCTGGAACGGGTCTGGCGTCTCTATACGCGCAATATCGCCCTCAGTGCTGCCTTCTATGAACCGCTGCAAGGTCCGGAAATCGCCGTGCGCAAAGCCTTGCACCGAGAGCTTACTGCTCGGTTCGGACATGAAATGGTACGACAATCGGCTGACGATACGCCCTAATTCCTGCGGCAATGTTAACGGTTTAGTTCAAAGCGCATGACACATCGGGAGTTCTTTGAAAATCCATGTCTCAGCTCTGCTTCAAGAAGCGCTGCTAATCGTGTGTCCAGAGCGTCTTCTGGCACAATGACGAAACCCTCCCGGAGATAGAATGGAGCATTCCAGGGAACGTCGAGAAAGGTAGTCAGAGTTATTCGTGACAGTTTGTTTTGAAAACTCCACTGTTTGAGTGTCTGGATCAGCGCACTCCCAATCCCCTGCCCCTGCCAGTCTGAAGCGACTGACATTTCAGCAATATGAATATCATCGTTTTCTACAGAGGCTGTGAGGAACCCGACAGGCGCATCTTTCTTTCCTGTATCTACCGCTACCCAGCATGTTCCTGCTCGAATGGATCGACGATGCACTTCCGCTGACATGGGGGCTCAGCAGCAATCCAGTTCAACGCTGGAATAGACTCGAAGGCTTTGGCAGCCGATTTCTCAATCTCAGGTAACTTATCCGCCTCGGCGGTGCGGGTTTGGCGGATCCGAAAGGCTGATTGTGCGGTAGATGATATCATGGCTGAAGAGCGTACAGGATCGTAAGCCGCTAGTGTAGGTTGGCGTGAACCCAATAATATAGTTGCAGATTGTTGCCATAGCATAAGCTGTGCAACTGGATGTCGACACCTACGTCCGTTCTTCCCTCCGAACAGGGATGGTGAGTATCCGACTCACAGTGCCAGAGCCTGCGAGTCTGAGGACGTGCAAGCCTCGTGCTGCAAGGAAGAGGGCGCGAGCCTGCGTGATTGTTAGTCGGCAAGTCTCCGTGCCAGACTGTCGAATGCCGGTTGGTAGATCTGGGTCGGCATCCGCGCCTGCATAGTCGCAGCATGGTCTGGATCAGCCTCAAACTGTCCTTTCCAGCGGATGAACGTGCGGTCTCCGTCCGTGACGGGAAACAGGCTATCGTTGAACGATAGTTCCAGATCGGCAGTGCAGACTCGATGATCGAAAACGTCATCGTATGCTTCGTATCGGACAGGGCGAGAATCTGTTCGCGGATAAGACCGACGTCATCCATTTCAAACCGTCGGATAGCGCCGACGCGATCGCCCGGATCGTCCTTTTCAATCTGACAGCTTTTTACATCTGGCAACCAGTCCCCGATGTACCCGAAATCCAGGATAAGAGGCCAGACGGATGTAATGGGCGCATTGAGAATACTGCTGGCCCTGACGTCTATTATCGTATTTTCCCCGATTGCTGTCGGATCGTATTTAAAGTGACTGGCCGCCCGTCACCTCGATCCGCTGGCCGTTCACCCAGTGCATGCTGTCGGACAGAAGGGCCGCGACGGCTGCGCCAATATCGTCCGGCTGCCCGACACGTCCGAGGGGCGTGATCTCTGCCAGACTGTGATTAACCTCGGCGTTATCGCGCACCAGCCCGCCACCGAAGTCAGAGGCGATGGCGCCAGGTGCTACCGCATTGACGGTAATGCGGCGTTCGCCCAGTTCCTTTGCCATATAAAGCGAGATCACTTCGGTCGCTCCTTTCATGGCCGAATAGGGACCGTGATCAGGCAGGTAGAAGCGTGTAGCCGCCGAGGTGATGTTGAGAATATGACCGCCATCCCGGATCAGCGGCAGAAGGGCCACGGTCAGCAGATACGGCCCTTTGAAGTGGATGTTGTACTGATTGTCGAGCTGTTCGGGTGTCGCGGCATCAAAACGGGTGTGAATGATATTTCCTTCATTCTGCAAGATATATTTCAAATCAGACTGCGAAAAATCCTGCGCAAGAATATGTCTGACCTGCGCTATAAATGTCGTAAAAGTCGTATGATCTGAAATATCCAGCTTCAGCATGCGTAGTTTCGCACTGTCAGTGCTGAGCGCTGTCTCTGATGCTTTCGTCTAGGCCTCATTGGTGTAACAGGTGCCGATTACATCAAACCAGCTGCTATCAAATGTTTTGCGATGCTGTAACCGATCCCGCGATTGGCGCTTGTGACAAAGCCAGCGTGCTTCTGGTGCATGACCGGTTTCCTTTGACGGGTTGGGTAGGGAACAGACGGGGTGAGGCAAGCCTGACAGATTTAAAGATCACTCGATACATAAATAGGACAAGGGTAGTCCATCAATGAATTGCGGACCGATTGATACATATTGGGCGGCAGGATAGCGGCCAGCGAGGATTTCAGGACCATCTACTGGCTGCGGAAAATGCGTCAGCGCGCCACCGCGAGGCTGTCCCAGACCTGCATGAGCGTCGTGATGGCTGCGTCCAGTTTTTTTGTCCTGTCTCCATCTCTTGCTTCGCAGGCCATGCCGTGAAGAAAGGTTGTCAGCAGAACAGGCAAGGTTTCAGTCGTGGGTGAGGCTGTCAGTTCCCCGTTTGCAATGGCCCGATCCACGCAGGCTTTGATGCCTTGCCGACTGCGTTCTCGCTCGGCGGCCAGCAGGTCCTGCACGGACTGGTTTTCAGGCGAGCAGTTGTAGGCTCCCAGCACAATCAGGCAGCCGGTGGGATGCGAGCGGGTCGTCTGCATGCGGGCGGAACGTCGCAGGGTCTGTTCGATGGCGTCCCGTGGGGCGAGCGTTTCATCCCATAGCGGTGTCATGACCTGACCATAAGTTTCCAGATAACGCTGCACGACTTCGCGAAACAGCGTTTCCTTGGACCCGAACGCGGCATAGAAGCTCGCGGGCGAAATATTGCCCATGCTGGCCTTGAGCTGGTTCAGCGACGTCGGTTCATAACCCTGCGTCCAGAACAGCATCAGCGCGGCATCCAGCGCCTTGTCCCGATCAAATTCACGGGGCCGTCCTGTCCGGGCCATGCATCGTCTCCGTCCGTGTTGATAGTTTTCTATACTAATCGGTCCGGAAATGGATTGCCAGCATTACGCACTGAAGCCACCGTCAATGGTCTGCATGGCTCCGGTAATGCCGCGCGCCGCAGGACTGGCCAGAAACGAGACGTAGGCGGCAACATCCTCTGCGGAACCATGTTCCTTGATGGCCATGACGCTGTGCATGAGATCGGCCAGAGGACCATTGGCCGGATTCATATCCGTATCGGTCGGCCCCGGCTGGATGACGTTGACCGTGATGTGCCGGTGCCCAAAGTCCCGCGCCAGACCGCGCACCATGCTTTGTAGCGCGGATTTTGTCATGCTGTAGGCCGCCAGTCCTGTGAAAGGCACCCGATTGGCGTTCGTGGAGCCGATCAGAATGATCCGGCCACCATCGGACATGGAACGGGCGGCTTCGACCGAAGCGTGATAGGCGGCGCGAATATTGATATCGATCATGCGATCAATGTCATCAGGGGCGAGCGTCAGCGGATCTCCGGCGATGCAGATTCCGGCGTTGAAAACAAAGATGTCGATGGGACCGGCCTCGCGCGTGGCGGCAAGAATTGCGGAACGGTCTGTTGCATCCGCGTGAATGGCTTCCGCCCCGGTCTGGTGGGCAAGGTCTTCGGCTTTTATGCGCGAACCGGCCCATGTGAAGCGCACGGATGCGCCTTCGCTGGCCAAGCGTCTGACAATGGCCGCTCCAATTCCTCGGCTGCCGCCGATGACAAAAGCCTTCTTGCCTGAAAAATCCGTCATGTCGTCTTCCTCCCTGTTCTGTATCAGTCAATACAGAACAGGGAGGTGTCAGCATGCAAGTTAATTCTGTATCGATAGGTCCATAATGTTTCTATGGCCGGTCAGCTTTAAAATGTGCAGTCATGCGTTTGTGCCTCGCCAGTTCCCGGAAAGACTGTCTGCACCAGCACGGGGCATCCATGATCAATGTTGGCGCCAACAGCATTCGCTTTCACTCGGTGGCTTTCGAGTGCTTCATACAGCGCTTGCTCGCTGGGGAGGTGCCAAGAAAGAAAGGCTTGAGTTATCCAAACTGCTTTGGAATTTTCTTTTTTTGTCAAACAACTCTTCAAAACACCACCGGACTTGTTTGAGGCAGGCAGAAAGATCCGTACCGCTGGCTTCTGACTGAAGGAGGCACGCCGGACGACGTATCATCGACATTCAACCCGGCATTTCTTCGTCGCTCCTGTCAACAGGCCCTCGCGACCAGCAACGCCACCATCCCCAGAACGGCAAGCGACAGAGTAACAACCGTCACCACACGCGGTCCTGCCGCCAGCACATTTCGCAGATCAACGCCCAATCCCAGCGCCGCCATGGCGACGAGCGTGAACAGGCTGCTCATCGTGTGGAGCGGAGCAAGCAGCACGTGCGGCACCAGACCAAGCGAGCGGGCCGCCATCAGTCCCATGAAGACCACAATGAAGGGCGGCAGGAACCTGTTCAGACTGAAACCCGGTTCTGTGTCATTTCTGAAAGGGGTCTGCCGGGCGTAAATCAGCGAACAGACCGCCACCACCGGACCAAGCATCAGCACGCGGATCAGTTTGACCAGTGTGCCGATCTGAATGGCCGTCGCCCCCATCGGTCCGGCTGCTGCCAGCACCTGCGGCACGGCGTAGACCGTCAGTCCTGCCAGCACGCCGCCTTCTGTCTGTGTCAGATGCAGCGTATGGGCGGCCAAGGGAAGACACAGAATCACCACGATGCCCAGCACGGCGGTGAACGCCACAGCGGTAGCGGCCTCATCGTTGTCCGCGTCGATGGCGACGGCAACCGCAGCAATGGCGGAGTTGCCGCAGATGGCGTTTCCGCAGGCGATCAGAACCGCCATTTTTGCAGGCAGGCCGAAGGCGCGACCCAGCAGAACGCCAGCGCCGATCGCAATACCGACTGTTTCCACAATACCCAGAACAAGCATGGGACCGGCTTTCATGACCATTTCAAAGCTGACCGCCGCGCCCATCAGGGCGACGGCTGCTTCCAGCAAAGTGTGGGCGGAGAAATTGATGCCGCTCTCAAAGGCTGTGGGAGGCTGCCACAGAGTGCGCAGGATGGTTCCTGCCAGAATGGCCAGCACGAGGCTTTCGATCCAGGCGGTGCCGGCAAGAGACCGTTCAGCCTGTTCGAGCAGCATGGCGCTTCCGGCTACGGCCATACTGAACAGGAGGCCGGGCAGAACGCGAAAAATGGGAGGTGTCCGTGTCATGCCGTGAGCATCGCTCTGCATGAATGACAAATCCAATGGATTGATATAGTCGTTTCAATAAAGGAAATCTATTGAATGACGCTCGAACAGCTTCGTATCTTTGTAACGGTCGCGGAATTGCTCAACATGCGGGCGGCGGCTGAAAGGCTTCATCTGTCGCAACCTGCCGTCAGCGCCGCCATCGCGGCTCTTGAAGAACGGCACGCGACGCGCCTGTTCCACCGCATCGGTCGAGGCCTTGAACTGAATGAGGCTGGGAGGGCGTTTCTGCCGGCCGCCCGGAGTGTGCTGACGAAGGCGGCGGACGCCATTCAGGTGCTGGACGACCTATCAGGATTGGTACGGGGTGACCTCCGTATCGCCGCCAGTCAGACGGTGGCGACCTACTGGCTGCCGGGGTTTCTGACCCGGTTTGCGGCACGTTATCCCACAGTCAGGCTGGATCTTCGCGTCAGCAATACGGCGCAGACCGCCGCTTCCGTCATGGACGGTGAGGCGGATCTCGGTTTTGTGGAAGGCAGGATCGACAGAGCCTTTTCTTTGCACAAGCATCCTGTGGGTGGCGATGATTTTCGTCTTTACGCCGCTCCCGGTCATCCTCTGGCGGGACGTCCCGTGGATCGGGAAGCTCTCCTTCAGGCGCAGTGGGTGCTGCGGGAAGAGGGGTCAGGCACGCGTGATCATCTTGCCCGCTGTCTGAAGACTATTTTTCAGATTGATCTGGCCGATCTGGATATCCGGCTGGTCCTACCTTCCAATGAAGCCGTGCTGGAAGGTGTCGCAAGCGGCGGACTGATCTCGGCTGTTTCCGACCTTGCCGCCGCGTCGCGCGTGCGGGCCGGACTGGTCGAAGTGCTGGACTGTATGCTCGAGAAGCGCGCTTTCCATATGCTGCGTCATCGCGAACGCCCTCTGAGCAGCGCCGTACAGGCGTTTGTGGACATGCTCTGACTGTCATTGGGGACGGTTGCATCCGGGGTGGTTGTTTCCTGTGCCCACTCAAGGCATTTTCGGGTCCAACAGTTTGATGAAATCGAATGGAGTGGACCGAATGCCCGAGAATACATCGTACGACGTTGATCTGCTGGTCATCGGCGCGGGATCGGGCGGCGTTCGCTGCGCACGTATCGCCGCCGGGCATGGAGCCAGAGTTGCGGTGGTCGAAAGCCGTCACTGGGGCGGCACCTGTGTCAATCTGGGCTGCGTGCCGAAGAAGTTGATGGTGCAGGCCAGTGAATACGGCGACTATGTGGAGGACAGCCACGGGTTTGGCTGGAACACGCAGGAAGGCGCATTCGACTGGGGTAGGCTGATAGCCGCCAAGGACAAGGAAATCTCACGCCTGAACGGCATCTATGTCTCGATGCTGGAAAAGGCCGGCGTAAAACTGCTGACAGGTTTTGCGACCTTCGAGGATGCGCACACCATCCTCATCACTCCGTCGGAACTGGCCCCGGAGGCGAAGCCGGAGCGGATCACGGCGAAGCAGATCGTCATTGCGACAGGATCGACCCCTTCAAAGCCTGAGATCGTCGGTTCCGATCTGGCCATCACCTCTGACGAAGTGTTCAGCCTGAAAGAGATGCCAAAGCGTGTCTGCGTTATCGGAAGCGGTTATATCGGCGTCGAGTTCGCAGGAATCTTCGTCGGGCTGGGGGCTCAGGTCGATCTTGTCTATCGACAGGCGCTCCCTCTGCGTGGGTTCGATGAGGACCTTCGCGTAGCGCTGCACGAGTCCATCACCCAGCGTGGCGTGACCCAGCACACACAGGCCAGCCCGCAGCGTATCCGCAAGGAAGGCGGGGTGCTGGTCGTCACATTGGATAACGGCATGGAACTGACCGTCGACTGTGTGCTGATGGCCACAGGACGCCACCCGAAGAGCCAGAAACTCGGGTTGGAAAACACCCGCGTCCGATGCACGGAGGAAGGACGTATCGAGGTTGATCGTCACTTTGAAACGGCGGAACCGGGTGTGTTCGCGATTGGTGACGTGACGAATCATCTCAACCTGACGCCCGTCGCCATTGCGGAGGGGCATATCCTCGCCGACAGGCTGTTTGCGGATCATTCCCGTGAGTGGTCGTTCGAGACCACGCCGAAAGCCGTCTTCTTCACGCCGCCGCTCGCCAGTGTTGGTCTGTCCGAGACCGAAGCGGCTGAAAAGGGAGCGGTGGATGTCTATATCTCGAAGTTCCGTCCGATGCGCCACACGCTCAGCGGTCGCGAGCGGCGCACGCTGATGAAGCTTGTCGTGGATCAGGGAACCCAGAAAGTCGTGGGCGCGCACATGCTGGGCGAAGATGCGGCTGAACTGATGCAGGGGCTGGCCATTGCCGTGACGGCGGGATTGCGGAAGGCTGATTTCGACCGGACGATCGGTATTCACCCAACGTCTGCCGAGGAGTTTGTCACCATGCGCACGCGGACGCGTGTGAGCGGAGATTGACGGTTTTTTCCTGCTTCAAGGCGTATTCTTTCCCGATTGACGGGCTTGAGTAATTCGTTACGAATAAGCTACGTATAGGCAAGATCAGTGTCATCTCATAATGAGATGGGCGTCTTGATGTGTGTGCCGCAGGCAGGGTGTCCCCACGGACTCTGTCAGGTGACCACGCCATAACGATCAAGCGTGCATGAGGCAGGGGGCAGCGAGCGTTTATGAATATCCAGTTTTCCTCGTTCGCGGGGCATACCCCGTATCGGCAGGGTGAGGTGGCCAGGCCGCTGAAATCCCGCTTCTCCGGGGTTATGGCTGCTGTTTCTGTGGGTGCGGCAGGGCTTTTCGCCGCCATGCCGGCTTTTGCCCAGGAAGCCGCCGCGCCAGCGCCGAGCATTGACACGGGTGACACGGCCTGGATGCTGGTCAGCACGGCGCTCGTGCTGATGATGACCATTCCGGGTCTGGGTCTGTTCTATGCCGGAATGGTTCGCAAGAAGAACGTGCTGGCGACGCTTATGCAGAGCTTCGCCATCTGCTGTATCATCACCATTGTCTGGATGGTGGCGGGTTACTCGCTCGCCTTCTCGAACGGCACGCCCTATGTCGGCGGCCTGTCCAAAGCGTTCCTTGCGACGCTTGGCGAGCATATCAGCAAAGGTGCGGACGTTCCCTTCACGATCGGTGCTGGCACAGATTCCGCTTCGACCATGACGATCCCTGAGAGCATCTTCATGATGTTCCAGATGACCTTCGCGATCATCACGCCTGCTCTTATCGCGGGCGCCTATGCTGAGCGCATGAAGTTCTCGGCGGTGTGCCTGTTCAGCATCCTGTGGTCGCTGATCGTTTACGCTCCCGTCGCTCACTGGGTCTGGAGCCCGCTTGGCTGGCTTGCCGGCATGGGCACGCTGGACTTCGCCGGTGGTACGGTCGTCCATATCAACGCGGGTGTGGCCGGTCTGGTCTGTGCGCTGGTCCTCGGCAAGCGTCGTGGCTATGGCACGGAAGACCTCGCGCCGTTCAATCTGACCTATGCCGTTATCGGCGCGTCCCTGCTGTGGGTCGGCTGGTTCGGCTTCAACGCGGGCTCAGCTGTCGGCGCGAATGGCCGTGCGGGCATGGCGATGGCCACCACACAGATCGCGGCGGCTGCGGCCGGTGTGTCCTGGATGGTCGCCGAGTGGTTCCGCACAGGTAAGCCGACGGTTCTCGGCATCATTTCCGGCGCTGTCGGCGGTCTTGTGGCCATTACGCCGGCTGCCGGTTTTGTGCTGCCGGGCGGTGCTCTGGCCATCGGCCTGATCACCGGCGTCGTCTGCTACTGGGGTGCGACATCCCTCAAGCACATGATGGGATATGACGACAGTCTCGACGCTTTCGGTGTGCATGGTGTCGGCGGTATCGTTGGCGCCCTGCTGACGGGTGTATTCGCTTACGGTCCCCTGTCCGCGACCGATTCCAATCCGGCAGGCACGTCCGGCTCGCTTCACCAGCTTCTGGTGCAGGCTGAGGCTGTCGGCGTGACGATTGTCTGGTGTGGCATCATGACGTTCATTCTGCTGAAAGTCGTGGATCTCGTTGTGGGTCTGCGGGTCTCCACGGAGGCTGAGCAGGAAGGTCTGGACGTTGCGCTGCATGGTGAGCGTATCAACTGATCCCTGAGAGATCAGATGTTTTCGGGAAAGGGGCGGGTCGGTTGATCCGCCCCTTTTTCGTTCAGGTTCTGCAGGCTTGTATGATAGGGCGTTCTGGTTTCTTGTGGGGGGTAGATGCTGTGCCGCATGGGTGCGGTATCATCGTCAATTTTGTGATGTAAGGATAGCCGATGGGCTTCAATCGTTCCGTTCGTACGGTAACTGCTTCGCTTGCTCTTCTGGCGGCGGGTGCGGCGTGGTCTGTGGCGCTGCCGGGTGAGGCGCATGCTGCCATTACGGCCAAGGAGTGCCACGCGAAATTCAAGGCCGCCAAGGAAGGCGGCACTCTGGCCGGTCAGAGCTACAAGGACTTCAAGGCGGCGCAATGTGCTGGTGCCGAGGCCGAGCCAGAGGAGAAGACTGAAGGCGAGGCCGCTGCTGCCCCCGCTGCGACTCCGGCTTCTGAAGCGGCGACCGAGAGCAAGAATGAAAGCAAGGCCAAACCAGCTTCCAAGGTGTCGGCCTATTCAGGAAATGCCGTGTTCCCCAGCAAGGTCTCTTCAAAATACTCATCCCTGTCCGCAGGCAAGGCCCGGATGAAGACCTGTCTGGATCAGTACCATGCGAACAAAGCCTCCGGCGGCAATGGTGGTCTGAACTGGATTCAGAAAGGTGGCGGTTATTACAGTGTTTGTACGAAGCGTCTGAAAGGCGAATAAGTCTTTCTACAGTTTGAATTTAATAAGAAACCGCCCCTTCAGACAGGGCGGTTTTTTTGTTCCCGGTTCATATTTTAAAGGTTTGGAAAGGGATGTATCCAAAAAATTAGCTATTCGAACCAATAATTGGACCTCAGAGAATTTCTTTTTGAGTGCAATCAAAAGGTTGCGCTGTGACTGGGGAAAAAGATGAGCACCATGGACGTCACCGGAGCCTATGAGAATTTAACCACGTCAACTGAGAGCGCAACGGTTGAAAGTGGAGCACGGCTCAATGTCTCCTCCGGGGGGGTGGTGTCCGCCGTTACGGTCATGAGCGGTGGGCTGCTCTTCGTTGGTAAACAGGCCGACAAGTCCGATGCGGTCGGGGCCCAGGGCGTCATCAGTGGAGGAACCATCTCGGCCGGTGGTACGCTGACGGTTTATGCTGGTGGCCTGGTCGAGAATGTGCTGGTCAATTCCAGCAATCTGCTAGTGTCCAGCGGCGCCGTTGCAAGCGGACTTACGCTTGCGTCCGGTGTTACGGAAAGCCTTTATGGAGTGGACTCCGGCGCGACGGTCCAAGCCAATGCTGATCAGGAAGTCCTGCAGGGAGGCAGCGCAGTTGGCGCTACGCTGCAGCTGGGCACGCAGGAGGTTCTTCAGGGTGGTTCCGCCATTTCGACCACGGTCATTGGCGACAGTGCGGATGATCTTGCCTATGGCGGTGGCCAGAACATTTATGCGGGCGGCTATGCCTCTCACACTATTGTCACCCAGTATGGCAACCAGACCGTTATGTCGAGCGGCTTGGCAACCGACACCATCCTGACAGATGGCGGTGTTCAGGATATTCAGCAGGATGGTTCAGCGACCAGCACGACTGTCAGTAGTGGTGGTTCGTTGCAGGTCGACGGCGGTGGTTTTCTGTCGGGGGCCACGATTTTCAGTGGAGGTTCACTGTCAGCGACCAGCCTGACCGGCTCCGCCACAACGGTTTCCGATGTGACCGTACTCAGTGGCGGCACGCTGGATCTGAAAAACACCGGCATCACCGTTACCGGCCTGACGCTGTATAGTGGTGCTGATATTCAGCTTGATGCCATTGATTACTCGGCCTCTGGTGACCAGCAGACGACCTATACAGTCACAGGCGATACTCTGACTGTTTCCGGGTATGATGGCGATGGCAACGCAGTCACGCAGGCCTTTTCTTTCGCAGGCACTGCAGGAACCATCACACCAGACGAATTCAGCCTGGTGCAGGGCTTACACGGTACTGCCGTAAATTATGCCGCCTGCTATTGCCCCGGCACGCTGATCGCCACGAAAGATGGGGAAGTTCCCGTCGAGCAGCTGAAAATCGGCGACATGGTGCGCACTGCGTCCGGCACTCTGAAAAAAATCCGCTGGATTGGTCACCGTAGCTACGCTGCCGAGTTTGTCAGCAATAATCGCGGCCTGATGCCGATCCTCATAAAAGCCGGCGCCCTTGCTGATAATGTGCCGCGCCGTGATCTGAAAGTCTCGCCTCTGCACGCCATGTATCTTGATGGTGTTCTTGTGGCGGCCAGTGCTCTCATCAACGGCGACACGGTCATCCAGTGCGATGTGAACGAGCAGATTGATTATTTCAATGTCGAGCTGGACACGCATGATCTTCTGATGGCGGAAGGCGCGCCTTCAGAAAGCTACGTTGAAGACGGCGGGCGCGGTGTGTTCCACAATGCCGCTGAATACTACTCGCGTTATCCAGATGCCGGGTCGGAGGAAGCAGTGCACTATGCGCCGCGCGTAGAAACAGGGGAAGTGCTGGTTGCAATCTGGCAGCGCATCAACGCCCGGGCGAAGACTCTGAAGGCGCCACATCTGTCAGGTCAGGTCGTGTATGCGAACGTCCAGAGTATCGCCGGATGGTTTGCCGGAACCGTTGATGAGAAGCCGTTCCCTGTTGAGTTGGTGCTTGATGGCAAGGTGGTTGCGCGTCTGATGACTGAGGCAGGACAGAATGTCCCGACCGAACATGGTCCGGAGATGCGTCATTATTTTGGGGCGGCCTATCCAAAGAAACTGGCGTCGCGTGAGGTGGTCATAAGACGGGCAGAAGACGGCCGTCGTCTGTCTCCGGGGGTTCTGCCGGAAACGCCGGAAGAGGAGACGTTCACCGGACAGGCGGATGCGGGACACGCTGCATCCTTCAATCCTGCCGACTATCGTGGTCATCTTGATTACGCTCTCCATGATTGTGTCAGTGGCTGGATCTGGAACGAAAAGCGCCCGTGGAAAAAAGGCAGAGTCGATATCTGCATTGACGGCAAACGAGTCGACACCGTGTCCGCAGTCAATTATCGGCCGGACCTTGTTCCGGCGGGAATGGGGAATGGCTGGTCCGGCTTCAGAGTGACTCTGAAAGAGCCACTCGACTGGAGGACGCCTCACACAATCGCAGTTTTTTACAGTGGTACGAATGTTCATATTTCCGGTTCGCCGGTGCATCTTACTGTGCCGGAGCAGTTTGACGGCGCGCTGCGAAATGTCATCGGGCGCGCCGTGAAAGATCTGTCCTCTTCGGCCGAACGTTGGCAGGCGCTGTCGTTCATTCTTGAGCAGGCTGCCCATCTCCGACAGAGAGAAGCCGATCTGGACGGGCAACGGGACGAGCGGATGGCTCTTCGTCATAAGCGACGGCTGGCTGGACGTGCGGCGGCTGACATGCCGGTGATGAAGCGTGCGCTGGTGATCTGCGAGAAGATGCCGCATGTCGGCCATGATCCCGATGCCGTTCCGCTTCTGTCCCATATCCGTTCACTCGCACGGCTAGGCTACGATGTTACGGTCTCGACAGTGGACCAGGCAGCGGTGCCGGCAACAGAAAGACTTCTGCAAGCGGAAAGTATTTCTGTTGCCCGGGCTCCGTTTTACGCCTCGCCGGAAGAAGTGTTGCGTCGTCAGGCTGGCTGCTTTGATCTGGTTTATCTGCGGGGACTGAGCGCTGCTTCTTCCTATGCCGGTCTGGCTCGCCGTTACATGGGACGCGCCGCTGTGGTTTATGGCATGCGGGAGCTTCAGTATCTCCGGATCGAACGTCAGGCTGAGACAGAAGCGCGCGTGGACTTGCAGCGTGCGATCGGAAGAATGCGCACGTATGAGATGACTACAGCGCTTCTTTGCGATCATGTTATTGTGCACTCACAGGTCGAAGCTAACCGTCTGCAACATCTCGTGCCGGCACTGAATGTTCATGTTGTCCCATGGGAAATGCAGCCGGAAGCCGTGGAGCAGCCTTCCTCCACCCGGTCCGGCGTTGCTTTTTTTGGTTACTATGACCGGGCGGACAGTCTGGATGCGGCCATCCTGCTTGTGCGTGAGGTTATGCCGCTGGTATGGGCGCGTCGTCCGGACATCCGGTGCCTGCTTGCCGGTCCGGGTCAGGGAAAAGTGGTCGGCACACTCGCAATGCCTGCTGGACCGGATTGTGGTGGTGTTGAAATCCTCGGCGCAATCACTGATCCGTCGAAAAATCTCTTCTCACAGGCTCGCGCCGGTGCTGTGCCTCTGAATTTCGGCGCGGGTGTCGATGGTGTGGTTCTGTCGGCTTTTGCAGCGGGCGTCCCCTGCGTGATGAGCGCAGTCTCCGCAGAAGGTCTGGTATTGCCGGGCCGGTTGACGGGACTGGTGCAGAACAGCGTGGAGGGGATCGCGGAACAGATTCTTCGGCTCCATGATGAGCCGGAGACCTGTGACGAACTCGGACGTTCTGAACAGCGCCTGATCCGGGAGCGGTTTACCGCAGAGAATGTGGACCACTGTCTCGGTCAGGCTTTGGGAATGAAGCCGGTCTCTCAGGTTGCGGTCAGCATGGCTGGTTAAGCTGCATTCCCGCCTGATGTGCTCATGACTCAGGCGGGAAATTTTGCGTTCCCTTCATGGGGTTTTTCCTGAAAACAGGGAAAACTCCATGGATGTTTCAAGACCTGATAACGCGCTTTTTAGGGATTGCAGATTTCTCCACTGTGATCGCCTTCTTTCGGTCCCTGCGAACACAGATCGTAATCCTTGCCTTCGCGGTCGGAAGGGGCGCGGTAGGTGTAAGGGTGTTTCCACGGATCGAGGGGAACGGTTCCACCTTTCAGGTAAGGGCCATTCCAGTTTTCTGCACCGGACGGGCGATGGATCAGAGCATCCAGACCATCTTCCGTTGAAGGATAGCTGCCGGCATCCAGTTTATACATGTCGAGCACCGTGCCGATGCGGGCGATGGATTGCTGAGCGACAGACAGTCTGGCTCCCCCGAGTTGGCGGAGGGCGGCAGGAGCTACAAGTCCGACAAGAAGGCCGAGTATCGCCAGTACCACCAGAATTTCCAGAAGTGTAAAGCCGGCATCGCCCCGGTCGGTATGGTTTTCAACATGTGACATTTTTGTGCCAGAGCTTTCGCTGTTCGATCATGAGGCGTTAATATACGCACTCGCTATCTTCGGAACAGGTCCGTATATTAAACAAAAATAAAATTTAGGCTGTGAGCGTTCGCTGTAGCCTATTTCAGGAAAGGTCTTCATGCCCGCTCCCCTGCTTGCGTGTATGGTTGCCGCAGCAATCCGCTATGACATTCCCCCTCGTGTCCTGCCTGCCATATGGGAAGTGGAACGAGGCGCGAATGGTGTGGTCAGCCGTAACAAGGATGGCTCTTCGGATATGGGGCTCATGCAGATCAATACCCGGTGGATACAGCCGATCACGGAGCTAACCCGCATGCCGGCCGTTCAGGTGGCGGCGCGGCTGGTGTCGGACGGATGCTTCAATATCGCGGCTTCCGCCATGATCATGCGGACATATCTGAATGAAACCCACGGAGATCTGATGAAGGCGGTGGGAAATTATCATTCGCATACGCCGATGCTGAATGAGGCCTATCAGAAAAAGATCATACAGCAGGCCTGGAAACTGTTTCCAGCGCAGGCAAACCCCTGAGTGTTGTGAGAACTACGCTCTGTTTGTGAATTCCTGGGTTGTGTTTTCCATTCCGTGCATGAAATAAAAAATCATGTAATATCAGGGTAACCGGTGAGAGCGCATGCTCTCTGGATGTAAGACGGATCTGATATGCTGCATGATGTCCAGAATTCCTATCCACCGTCACTCTGGTATGACACCGCCGGACAGGCTCCGACTTTTGGGCAACTGACAGGTTATGACCGTCATTATGATGTGGCGATTGTCGGTGGGGGATATACGGGACTTTCCACGGCGCTTCATCTTGCGGAAAAAGGCCTGAGTTGCGCGGTTCTGGAAAGCCACGGCATTGGCTGGGGCGCTTCCGGCCGCAACGGCGGGCAGGTTATTGCGGGACTGAAATATGACCCGGATGACCTCATTGCGCATTTTGGAACAGATCTAGGCAATGCCATGATCAGAAGTACAGGTGGCGCTGCCAATACCGTTTTCGATTTGATTGGGCGTTATAATATTGCCTGCAATGCCGTGCATAATGGCTGGATTCAGGCGGCGCACTGTGAAAAAGCGCTGGCGAAATTGCGGATCAAGGCAGCACAGTGGGCCGCACGGGGCACAGTGACCGAGATTCTGGATGCTAAGCGTATCGCCAATCTGACGGGAGCGCAGGGTTATAATGGTGGCTGGCTCGACCCTCGTGGCGGCAAAATTCAGCCATTGATGTACGCCTTCGGATTGGCGAAAGTCGCCGCTTCCCTCGGGGCGGACATCTTTGTTAACAGCGCAGTGAAAACCATGATGCGCTCGGCAGGTCAGTGGCGGCTCGGTACGAGACAGGGCAACCTGATGGCCAAACAGGTTGTGCTGGCGACGAATGGTTATACGGATGGCCTGTGGCCTCGTTTGCGTGAAACTGTTGTTCCGGCCTACTCCATCCAGGTTTCAACAGAGCCGCTTTCGCCAGAAATAAGGAAAACCATTCTGCCGGACGGGCAGGGGCTGTCGGAAACGCGTCGCATCCTGCGGTACAGTCAGGTCGATGCGCACGGGCGACTGGTTATGGGAACGCGTGGTCCTGCTCATGATGAGGCCACTTACAAAGATGCTGCAACGCTTGTGAAGGCCATGCATGAGCTTTTCCCGCAAATCGGCAAACCGCGGCTTGATCATGTCTGGGTTGGAAGGGTGGGCATGACAGCCGATCATTTCCCTCATCTGCATCAGCCAGCTGAAGGCGTGCATGCGGCCCTGGGATATAACGGTCGTGGTGTTGCCATGGCGACCGTAATGGGGCGCATGCTGGCACAGAGAGTGCAGGGCGCTTCTGCTCTGGAGATCGGTTTTCCCGTTACGCCTCTGAAGCCAATTGCCCTTCATCGTTTTTCCGGTCTGGGAGTGCTGGTTTATGGGCGGTGGTATGGTCTTCTGGACAGGCTGAAAGTCTGACGCATCAGTTACTGCTGCAACGGGTATGACAGCTCAGTCTGCTCGCGTCTGTTGCTGAAGCGATGGGACGTCATCACAAAACAATCACGGCATGATTAGCGTTTTGTGAAGTCATCCTGCATATCAGAATTGCGGATTGGGTGGACTATAAGACTAAGAAATCAGTAACTTTTTGTTCAGCGCATTAAGGCAAAATCCGGAGGAAAACGAAATCCCGCGCGGGGACGTTCACTTCAAGGGTGCCTGAAAATGTCGCTGCATTGGCTGGTGTACGTCGCGCCAGCACGTAAGAAAATTTACTTTGTCATGTCCGTTCCGATTGTTCTGTCCATAATGGAACTGGGGGTGGGCCTGTTCTGGCTGCAAGCTGGCGCAATTACCAAGGCAGATTCATTTCTGGTAACCGGAAGCGTGGCTCAGATCCTGCTTTTGATGCTGGTAACGTATGTCCTCGTGCGCACGATAGCGATGCCCATTGAAAAAATCATTATTTCAACAGAAAAAATTGTATCAGGCGATCTTGACGCCACTATTCCCTATCAGCACAGGAAGGACTGCATAGGTCGCCTAGCAAAGGGGCTGACATGCTTCCGTGACCAGGCATTGGAGAATGTCCGTCGCCATCAGGAGGCGCTTGAGCAGTCTCAGGCGGCAGCTGCCAGGCAGAAAGAGCTTGCCGCAAAAAGCAACGAGATGCAGCAGCAGACCGAAAATCTTATGGGTGAACTGATGAAGGGCATGAAGCGCCTGTCGTCAGGAGATCTGAGCTTTCGGTATACAGAAACGTTTCTTCCAGAATATGAAATGTTCCGGAAAGATTTCAATGCGGTCGCCGAGAGATTTTCAAGCACGATCGGAAGGGCGGCATCCAGTGCATCCACAATTGCGGATAGCTGTTCAGAAATAGCACTGGCTTCTGATGATCTGGCGCGGCGCACTGAACATCAGGCTGGCAGCCTTGGTGAAATTGCCAATGCAGTGAATACGTTGACGCAGCGTGTCCAGAAAACCGCTCAGGATGCGTTGAATGCCCGTAAAGCGACGGCTGGAGCCCGTGAGCAGGCTTCAGAGTCTGCATCGGTTGTGCAATCTGCAGTTACAGCCATGCATGAGATTGAGGAATCTTCCACCAAAGTTGCAGATATTCTTGGTGTGATGGACGAGATTGCTTTCCAGACTAATCTGCTTGCATTGAATGCCGGAGTTGAAGCGGCCCGTGCGGGTGAGGCAGGGCGTGGGTTCGCTGTGGTGGCGACAGAAGTGCGCTCTCTGGCGCAACGTTCTGCCGTTTCGGCCAAGAATATCAAGGAACTGATCGCACTTTCCAGCCGTCAGGTTTCGACAGGTGTGACGCTTGTCAGTCAGACGGGGATGGCGCTTTCAAAAATTTCAGAAAATGTTGAGATCGTTTCAGAAATTATTGATTCTATTTCTTCATCTGCACAGGAACAGGCGGAAAATCTCAGTCGTATTAATGGTTCACTGGGAGAAATGGATCAGGCGACCCAGCAGAATGCTGCGATGGTCGAAGAGACAACGGCAGCAAGTCACAGCCTCACTCATGAAGTGCAGGATCTGGCGAAAGCTGTATCAGAGTTCAGTCTGAGCAAGAAATTTGTAAAAAATATGGGCGAGACCGCACGGAATACTCGATCTTTACAGATGAAGACGGAGGCAGCGCCCATTTCTCTGCCTGCGCCGAATACAGCAGCGGCTGCCCGTCATACAGTTTCTGATGATGGCTGGGAAGATTTCTGATCTTTCGAATTCGCTCTGACAATAATAAGGATCGTCTAATGCCTGCTACCATCATGATTGTCGATGACTCCCGGACAATGCGCGACATGCTACATCGAACTCTTGAAGGAGCCGGCTACCTGGTGGTCGAGGCTGTCGATGGAAAAGATGGACTGGAGACATTGAATCGTCTTCCAGCGCCCCCGGCTGCCATTATTTCTGATATTAATATGCCCAATCTGGATGGATACGGTTTTATTTCTGGTGTTCGTTCTCAGGAAGTTATGGAAAAAACGCCTATTCTTGTGCTGACAACCGAGACTGACCCAGCCAAAAAAGAACGGGCAAAAAAAGCCGGTGCGACGGGATGGATCGTAAAACCGTTCGCTCCTGCAATTCTCCTGAAGGCCATTGAGCGCGTCACGGCCTGAGTAAGCGGAGGCGAGCCATGGATGAGCTTGATGCCATCAAACCCATATTTTTCGAAGAATGCTCGGAACAGCTTGTTGAGCTTGAACGGGCTCTAGCGGTTCTGGAATCCGGCGAGGCTGATCAGGAAACGGTTAATAGTGCGTTCCGTGCTGTTCATTCGATCAAAGGGGGCGCCGGCTCTTTTGGTATGACTGAACTTGTGAGGTTTGCGCATGTATTTGAAACAGCACTGGATCTTGTGCGTTCCAACAAGATCGAATCTACGCAGGAAGTACTTAAGATCTTTCTCCGTGCAACGGATATTCTCAGTGATCTGACTGCATTTGAGCAGGGGGGAGAACCTGTAGACGAACAACGGCAGCAGGAAAGTATTCAGTCGCTTGAAAAACTGCTTCAGAAACCAGAAGTGGACAATTCTGAAGAAGCGGAAGATGAGGAGGATTGGGGGCTCCCAGAAGGGTTTGTTCCTGTCCCTGTATCTGCTGACATGTTCAGCGACCCGGTTTCAGATCAAACCAGTGTAGATGGGAAGGATGATTCTACAGACGGATTTGAAATATTTGATCTTGATTCGCCTCCACAGATAAAAGAGGAGGAAGAAGAAAAAAAAACTGAAAAAAAACCGAAAATAGAAGAAAAAACACCGGTTGTTTCAGGGGGTAAAAAAACTACCCACGGGAGTCGTGCTGTTTCTTCCAGCAGTAATGCGCAAAGCATTCGGGTCGATGTCAACCGCATTGACCGACTGATGGATCTGGTAGGAGAGTTGGTAATCGGACAGGCGGCATTGCGTGAAGTTTTCTCTTCTTCGGAAAAGAAACACCATCATGCTGATGCGAGTAGTAATGATCTTTCAAATGCGATGAGCAGTACGGAGCAGCTGACTCGTGATTTGCAGGATGCAATCATGGCAGTCCGTGCTCAACCAATGCGTGCTGTCTTTCAGCGTATGCAAAGGGTTGTTCGTGAAGCCGCGCATCTTGCGGGTAAAAAAGTCCATCTGGAGATGGAGGGTGAAGACACTGAGGTCGACAAGACTCTGATTGAAAAGCTGACTGATCCTCTGACGCACATGTTGCGAAATGCTGTTGATCATGGTGTGGAAAAAGAACAGGTGCGGCTGGAGCAGAGTAAATCTGCGACAGGAACAATTCGATTATCTGCTGCACATAAATCCGGACGTATCGTGATCACGCTTAGCGATGATGGGGCGGGCATTAATCGTGTTCGTGTGCGTGATATTGCGGTGGAAAAGGGAATTATTTCTGCTGATGCCCAGTTGAGTGATTCTGACATCGATAATCTTATTTTCGCTCCCGGGTTTTCAACGGCGACAACCGTTACGGATCTTTCTGGCCGTGGGGTAGGAATGGATGTGGTCAAACAGGCCATTCAGGATCTGGGTGGACGAATATCCATTACTTCTGAGGCTGGAAAAGGTTCATCATTTTCCCTCAGTCTTCCGCTGACGCTGGCTGTGATGGATGGTATGCTGGTTACGGTTGCGGGTCAGCTTCTGATCCTGCCGGTCTCCTGTATTGTTGAGACAATGCAAATAAGTAAAGAAAACATATTTATATCTGGAAGTAATTCTACTGTAATTTGCGTACGAGGTCTGTTTATTCCAATTGTAGATGTTGCGAAGTCTCTTGGAATGGAAAATAGGCAAGGAAATTCAAATCAGCCTGTGATTCTGATTGTGGAAGATGATGCAGGAAAGATGACAGCTCTTGCGGTTGACCGCATTGAAGGTCAGATGCAGGTAGTCATAAAAAGCATAGAAAAAAATTATCGTTCAGTCAGATATGTTTCTGCAGCAACAATACTTGGTAGTGGTCGTGTCGCTTTAATACTGGATGTTCCAGAAATCGCCGTATCTGCTGAAGGCAGAATGCTGGATATGTGGACATCTGAAAATGAAAACGAATCTTCTCTTGAATATGCGGGTAAAATCTGATGCAAGAAAATAATACATTGCCTGTTGATTCGGGAAAAGTCATTTCATTCAATGTGGGTGAGCAGGAATACTGCGTTGATATCCTGCGTGTAAGAGAAATCAGAGGCTGGACAGAAGCAACTCCACTTCCCGGAACGCCACGCTGTATCAAAGGTGTCATCAACCTTCGTGGAATCATTGTGCCCGTTATAGATATGTGTGAACTTTTACATGTATCGAATAATGACGCCTCCAATCGTAATGTGGTCATGGTTGTCGATGTTGAGAGCAAGACAGCTGGACTTCTGGTGTCAAAAGTCTCTGATATTCTGGATATCACTCCTGAAATGATTCAGGATGTTCCCGTCGCCAGTACTGATGAAATCGATCCACTCGTTAGCGGTCTGATTGCTGTTGATGGGCGTATGATTGGGCTTCTGCAATTGTCTGTTGTGGCAGAACAGGCTTTGGAAAACGCTTTATGATCACTCTCTCAGAGCAGAATCTCTCCGGTGGGGATATTCCTTATGAAGAATCTGATTTTAATAATATAAGAAAGATTCTTAAGGAAAAGAGTGGTATCTCTTTAAGTTCTTCCAAGATGCCGCTCGTCTATTCCAGACTGTCGCGAAGGGTGCGGTTATGTTCTCTTCCTGATTTCCGGTCATACGTTTCGTTCGTCAATTCTCCTTCTGGAGTTGAAGAACAGTTATGTATGATTGATGCTTTGACTACTAATGTCACTAATTTTTTTCGTGAAAAGCATCATTTCCAGCATTTCTCACAGATTGTGATGCCCGAAATAATAAAACGTGCTCAACAAGGCGAGAAAATAAGAATCTGGTCTTCTGCCTGCTCGTCAGGACAGGAGCCTTTTTCTATTGCCATGAGTATTCTCGACTGTTTTCCGAAGGCGGGAAATTATAATATCAAGATATTAGCTACAGATATTAATTATGAAATGATAGATGTTTGTCGGCGTGGTATTTATTCCACAGCAGAGACTGAGTCCATTCCAGAAAATTTTTTGAATAAATGGGCAAGGAAAAGAGGAAGTGAGATTAATTTTTCTGAAGATGTAAAGGATCTTATCAGTTTTAAAAATTTGAATCTTTTGGATCCATGGCCCATGCAGTGCCAGTTTATCTCTATTTTTTGTCGTAACGTCGCTATTTATTTTGATCGTGCTACGCAGAATATCTTGTGGCGTCGGCTTTCTGATGCGCTTCTTCCGGGCGGTTATTTATACATTGGACATTCGGAAAAAATACCAACCGAAACTGTGCCGGATATAACCGCGTGCAGATGTCCTACAACGTACAGGAAAGATATATGACTAAAAAAGTACGTGTCATTATTGTAGATGATTCCAAAACGGGTCGTGCTTTCATTGCTGCAGCCTTGCGTCGGGATCCGGACATTGAAATTACAGGAATGGCGGCTGACCCACTGGAGGCGAGGGATCTTATTATCAAGGATCAGCCGGATGTGATTACCCTTGATATTGAAATGCCTAATATGAATGGACTGCAATTTCTCGAAAAAATTATGAGAATGCGCCCTATTCCTGTTGTTATGGTTTCAAGTCTTACTGCTCGTGGAGCGGAAACGTCCATAGAAGCGCTGCAGCTTGGAGCATTTGACTGTTTCCCAAAACCAGCATCTTTTGCGGGTATAGATGCTTATGCTGGCCTCGTACCGTTGGTAAAGGCTGCTGCTGGGTCAATTTCAGGACGAATATCTTCAAAAAACGGTATTCTTAATAACAAAACATCACAGAGGAAGGTCGTGTCTCCCAAAGTGATTGCTGTTGGCGCCTCAACAGGAGGCGTTGAAGCATTGGGAGCTATTCTGCCATGTTTACCATCGACTTTTCCGCCTGTCATGATAACGCAACACATGCCCCCGCTTTTTACGGCAAGTCTGGCTACACGTTTGAATCAGATGTGTGATATTACGGTGCAGGAAGCAGAAGATGGTGTTCCTCTGGAAAATGGGCATGCTTATATTGCTCCCGGAGGAACCCGGCATCTGCACCTGAAAAAAATGGGGGAACGGCTCTTTACGAGTCTGGATGAAGGCGATCCTGTTTCAGGACATCGTCCGTCTGTTGATGAACTTTTTAGGTCTGTTGCCCAGTGTTCCGGCGCATCCTCGGTGGGAGTTATTCTGACCGGCATGGGACGTGATGGTGCAGAGGGTCTGTTGGAAATGAGGAGTGCTGGTGCCTATACTCTGGGGCAGAGCGCTGCATCCTGTGTTGTCTATGGAATGCCGAAAGCCGCGATGGAGGTCGGGGCTGTTGAACGCATGGTTCCCCTGAGTTCCATGGCGGAGATGCTGATTTCATATTGCAAGTCTGAAAACGGAGGTTTTGTCTGATGCCTGATTCTGCTTCAATTCATGTTATGATTGTCGATGATCAGACATCCATTCGCGCTATCCTGCGCAATAGTCTGGCCCAACTTGGTATAATTAACGTTTCTGAAAGAAAAAATGGTAAAGATGCCTTGGAGCATCTTTCTCAAAATTCCGTAAATCTTATCATTTCAGACTTTAATATGCCTGAAATGAATGGTCTGGAATTATTGAAAGCTGTCAGAGCCAATCCACGAACCGCAAAAACTGCTTTTATCATTTTGACTGGGGAAGCCAGCAAAGAACTCGTTCAGGAAGCTGTAAAAGCGGGTGTTAACAACTTTCTGGCGAAACCCTATACAGTTGGTAAATTGAAAGCGGCAATGGAAGCTGTTTTCGGTACTATTGTATGACCATAGAAATTTTTTTCCATGCTTGATGCCGACACGATTTTGGTGACGCAGGGTGAGATGTTCATATCCTGCGATCCCAACGTGATCATGACGACACTTGTGGGTTCATGTATCTCTGCGTGTATGTTTGATAGTGTGGCAAGAATTGGTGGGATGAATCACTTCCTTTTGCCGGATGGGAGTGAGATTTCAGCAACCAGCAGGTTGTCATATGGTTCCTATGCCATGGAATGTCTGATCAATGGTCTTGTGAAGCAGGGAGCCAGAAAAAGTCGTTTGTGCTGTAAATTGTTCGGGGGCGCCAATATTCGCGCTAACCTGGGCGATATTGGCACACGCAATGCTACATTTGCGACTGATTTTCTGAATAGTGAGGGTATTTCCTGTGTCGGTTCCAGCCTGGGAGGCGACAGGGGGCGTAGAATACGTTTCTGGCCTGCGACAGGTCGGGCCCAGCAGCTTATGATTCGTGATGATAAAATCGCCAATCGTGAGATGGAGACCGCACGGAAGGATCTATTGCGTCGCCGTGTTTCGGCTGCACAGGAAGTGGAATTTTTCTGAATGCATGAAACGTCTTTGAATATTTCAGACTTTCTCTTTCGTGCTGGGAAGGTTTCCGAATACATTGAATGTCTTCTGATCGCATTGCAGGACAGATTGGCTCAGCGTGGGTCTGACGAGTGTTCTGAACTGCAAAATCTTGATCTGGCGACGCAGTTGGCGGCTGAACTGGCGGATCTTTTGAGGCGGCTGTCACTTGACGATCATGTCATGGCGGCCGGTCAGCCAAGTAATTTGGCCGCGATTATCGAGCCTGTGAAACTTGATGCTGTTTCCAGCATTCTGGCTGCTGAAAGCCTGCCAACACAGCAGGCCTCTTCTGAAGTCGAACTGTTTTAGAAGCCGACTTCTAAAACAGGCGGTTCAGGGCGGAAAGTGGCCGAGAGAGGAGCCTCATTCCTCTGCGGAAGCCTCTTCCAGTTCACCCTGAACAGTGAACCATTCCTCTTCCGCTTTTTCCTCGTCTTTCTTGATCGTCGCCAGTTTCATGGTCAGCTTGGTGACGTCATCGCCGGCAGACGCTTCATACAGCGCGGGATCAGCCAGTCGCGCTTCGACTTTCGCCCGTTCAGCCGCCAGTTTTGCGACCTTGGCTTCAGCCTCTTTTACCTTTTTGCGTAGGGGAGCGAGCGCTTTGCGTGCCTCAGCACGTTCTCGACGTTCTTCCTTTTTGCCCGACGATGTGTCTGCCTCCCGGCCAGATGCACTCCGTGCAGCAGCGCGGGACTGCTCCAGCAGCCAGGTGCGATATTCAGCCATATCGCCTTCAAACGGCGTGACCTTTCCGTCTCCGACCAGCCAGAGACGGTCAGCGACCATTTCCACCAGATGCGGGTCATGACTGATCAGCAGGACCGCGCCTTCAAATTCGGATAGAGCCCGCACAAGCGCATCCTTGGCGTCGAGATCAAGATGGTTGGTCGGTTCATCAAGGATCAGCAGTTGCGGTGCGTCACGGGTGGCGAGCGCGAGGAGCAGTCGGGCCTTTTCACCACCGGAAAGTTCGGACACCTTTGTTTCGGCTTTGCCGGCATCGAGTCCGAAACGGGCGAGCTGCGAGCGCACTTCAGTTGGTAGCGCCTTCGGTAAGGCGCGCGCCATGTGATCGATGGGTGTGTCGTTCATGACCAGTTCTTCCGCCTGATGCTGGGCGAAATAACCGACCTTCAGACGCGGACTGTGATTGACGGTGCCGGACATCGGCTCAAGCCGTCCGGCGACCAGCTTGGCGAATGTCGATTTACCATTGCCGTTCGCGCCAAGCAGGGCGATGCGGTCTTCCATGTCCAGCCGGAGCGACAGGTTGGAAAGGATCGCCTTGCCGTCATACCCGATGGTCACACGGTCCATGGTCAGCATCGGCGGGGGCAGGGGCTCCGGCTCCGGGAATTCGAAGCGTGTCGGCGTGTCTTCCACCACGCTGTCGATCACGGGCAGCTTTTCGAGCGCCTTGATACGGGCCTGAGCCTGCTTCGCTTTGGTCGCCTTGGCGCGGAAACGGTCGACGAAGGACTGCATGTGCGCCCGACGTGCTGCCACCTTTTCAGCGGCGCGAGCCTGCTGGAGCGCCTGTTCGGTGCGAATGCGGACAAACTCTTCATAACCGCCCGGTGTCAGCGACAGCTTGCCACGATCGAGGTGCGCGATGGCGTCGACGCAGGCGTCGAGCAGGCCACGGTCATGGCTGACGATCAGCGCCGCGCCACCGAAGCGCGTGAGCCAGCCTTCGAGCCAGAGAGTCGCTTCGAGATCAAGATGGTTCGTCGGTTCGTCGAGCAGCAACAGATCGGGTTCGAGGAACAACGCGGTCGCAAGTGACACGCGCATCCGCCAGCCGCCGGAGAAGTCGGAAACCGGGCGGGCCTGCGCTTCCGCATTGAAGCCGAGACCGGAGAGGATGCTGGCGGCGCGGGCAGGGGCGCTGTCGGCGTTGATGGCGATCAGCCGTTCGTGCACTTCGGCGATGCGTTGCACGTCGGTGGTGGTTTCCGCTTCGGCAAGCAACGACGCGCGTTCCGTGTCACCTGCCAGCACCGTTTCCACGAGCGAGGCCGGACCGGAAGGAGCTTCCTGTTTCACCCGTCCCATGCGGGCGCGGGAAGACAGGCGGATCGAGCCGCCATCAGGCTGGATATCGCCAGCGATGGCGGCAAGGAGAGTGGATTTTCCTGCGCCGTTACGGCCGATCAGGCCCACCTTGCGTCCCGGTTCGATGGACAGATTCGCCTGATCCAGCAGGGTGCGACCGGCAATGCGGAGTGTCAGATCATGGATGACAAGGAGGCTCACGGAACTCTCATATTCAGGATGGGCAGGTTGGCAACACGTTAAAAGTTTGTCCCGCCATAGCATCCAATGCAGCAAAGCCCTACCCGAGACGCCGAGAATGCTCTAGAGGGCATTCATCCGCGGGATGGTCCGCGAAGCCGGTTCCGTCTCCGGGCGGGACACACAGACTATCGGGAGCCACACATGGCCGTAGAACGCACCCTTTCCATCATCAAGCCTGATGCAACCCGTCGCAACCTGACCGGCAAGATCAACGCCGTGTTCGAAGACAACGGTCTGCGTATCGTTGGCCAGAAGCGCGTTCAGCTGAGCGAAGCTCAGGCAGGCGCATTTTACGCCGTGCACAAAGAGCGTCCGTTCTACGGTGAACTGGTGTCCTTCATGATCTCCGGCCCGGTCGTTCTGCAGGTTCTCGAAGGCGAGAATGCAGTTGCCAAGAACCGCGAAGTCATGGGCGCGACCGACCCGAAGAAGGCCGAGCCGCAGACCATCCGCGCACAGTTCGCCGAGAGCATCGAAGCCAACTCCGTGCACGGCTCCGACAGCGCCGAGAACGCAGCGAACGAAATCCGCTTCTTCTTCGCCGAGACGGAAATCCTGCCGTAAGTCAGACTGACTGATAGCCAGTCCTGCCTTTTTCTATCTTTCCTTGAGATGAGATCTGGAAAGGGGGGCTGGCGCATGTCATGAGCCGGCAAGCAGGCGATCCTGTCGGCTGAGTTTTTCCGGCTTATTCCGAGTTGGCTGGACAAGGCCGCGCCGGTATCCGGAAAATGGCAGTCAGCTCCACTTAGGGGAGTTGATAGAGGTCCGGCTCTGAGTGGGGCGGATAAGTTGCAGGGCGGCGACCGTCGATGTCTTCCTCTGATGAGACGGGTTCATCTCCCCGTTCACGCCATATCCTGACCAGCACCGGCTGGAACATTATCGGCCGTATTGCGCCGGTTTTTATCGCCATTCTTGTGACCCCTCGACTGATCCATCTGCTTGGTCTGTCGCGCTGGGGTATTTTCACCATCGCCTTGAGCCTGATCAGCACTCTCGGGATTTTCGACCTGGGACTGGGCCGTGCGCTCACCCGTGCGATTGCCGATCGTCCTGAAGGAAAGACCACGCCCGAGACGGCGGACCTGATCTTCACTGGTAGCGCCATGATGGGACTCATGGGCGGTCTGGGTGGTCTCGTCGCCGCCGGACTGGTGGGGCTGTGGGTCGATCACGGACTGAAGATTGCGCCGGAATTGCATTCCGAAGTGCTCTGGTCGTTGTGGATATTCTGCGCCACCGGCCCTCTGCTGATGATCAATGCCGCATTCTGGGGCGTCTTTACTGGCTACAATTCATTCCGAACCGTCAATCTGATTACCATCCCGGTTTCAGTCGCCTATTACGTTGCCCCTGTACTTGTTCTGTATGTTTGGAACAGCCTTATCGGCGTCATGCTGGCGATCTTCGCCTGCAGGCTGTGGCTCACGTTCGCTTACGCACGATCCCTGCTACATCTGGTTCCGGCATTAAAGCATGCCCGTTTTCGCGGTTATCTGCTGAAACCACTGCTGCGGATCGGCGGATGGATGACGGTTTCCAATCTTGCCTTTCCGATCCTGAATTATGTCGACCGTTTTATGATCGCCAGTGTCGTTTCCGCTGCTGCGACCAGTTTTTATACCACTCCCGCCGACGTCGTGACACGCTTCAACATGCTGAGTTCGTCCGTCAGCGCCTCATCCTTTCCCGCTCTGGCCTCTTCATGGCGGCGTGAGCCCGAGCGGGCATCGGAGATTTATTGTACGAGTGTGCTGGCAGTCAGTGCTCTGCTCTTTCCGCCCTGTCTGATTACGGCCCTGTTCAGCCATACCTTTCTGTCGCTGTGGATCGATGCTTCGTTCGCTGATCACAGCGCGATGATCATGAAATTCCTGTGCGTCGGGGTCTTTCTGAGCGGCGTCGATTCCATTGCGTCAGGACTGCTGGATGCGATCGGCCGACCGGACGTGAACGCCCGTTTTTCCATCGGTGAAATCATTTTTTATCTGCCTGTTCTCTATCTTTCATTGATTTATTTCGGTGTGCCGGGAGCAGCCTGTGCATGGGCTGTCAGGATCTGTGCCGATTACGGTGTACGCTCTCTGGTGAGTGTCCGGTTCTACGCGCCTCTGAAGCCTGCAATCCTGCGCGTTCTGCCCGCGACAGTTTCCGGTGCAAGCTTGCTGGTTGCTGCTATGGTCGGGGTTTCGTCTGCTATGGCCGCGGGAGAGATGTTTCTGTCTCTGCTGATTTTCTACGCGGTTCTGTGGTTTGGCTGTCTGAACCACGGTGAGCGTGAAGCCTTCCTGTCATTCTCCAGAAAAGAAAAGAAACGGGTTGGTATAAATATATAAATTTTATGCTTATTTCAGCCTGTTGTGAGAATAATTTAGGTGTGCAAGGCTGTTGATTGGTAATTCCGAGGTTGCGGTTGCCTGTTTTCCTGACTGTGATAAATGTGAATGGCGGTCATTTATTGCCTAAAGGAAAACCGATATGCGTAATCTTTCCGCTGATGAACTGAATAGTGTTTCTGGTGGCAGAGGCTTTCTGTTGAACGGCCTCTCCAACATTTTTGCAGACGCGCAGAATGCCGTCCAGCATGCCGAGACTGACGTTTTCAACGCAGGTGCGAAAGTGCAGACGGCGCTTTCCGGTAATACCGGCCTTGCCAGCATCGCAAATACCATCTTCAAGGATGCTTCCGGCGTGCTATCCGCTATCGATAAAGGTCTCGGTGATCTGAGTTCAATCGCTGCCAATACAAAAGTGACTGTCGCCACGACAGTCTGATCCATCAGATCCGGAAGAGGCGGTGATACCGATGACCGCCAGTTCGTCGCCATTCCGGGCATGATGCATTGTGCATGATTCACTGGTGAGAGACGCTTGAGCGTGTCCTTTACTCCGGTGAGTCATGTCCGAATTATCATTTTTCGGTTTTACGAAAATACCGGTTCGCCTCCTTCGTCCGGCAGTGTGATCCATGCCGTGACATGGCTGTCCCTCCGGATACGACGTTGACAGAAGCGTCCGGTTTCGCAGAGGCTTGCGGGATGGTCGACGCCTCATCACCAGCCGGGCAGTCCGAACAGGGCCCAACAGTCTACACGTTTCCCGGCAAATCCTTGCTGAACCGTGAAGAGGCGGCCCGTTATCTTGGGATTACGCCGCTTCGACTAAGACTGCTTGATATCGCGCGCTGCGGTCCGATTTCACTGTCTCCGGGGCGTTATCGCATTGATGCGCTTGATCTTTACAGAAGCGAGTTGTTTCTCAAGGTAGCACTTCCGTTTGAAGAGGCCTCCCGTCGTGCCGTGCTGGCGCAGGCGAAAATCGAAAGTGATCATTTCGAGTCAGATCCATTCATGAAAATGGCGACACAGCATGATCTGCGTGACGTTATGGCGTTTATCGGTGGACGCGTCGCCATTATCGGCGGACTGATCATTGTCGTTCTGTCGCACACCCCCTTATCCCGGATTCTGACGCATACGCTGAAATAAGGCGGTCTTCCGAATGGAAGCTTCTTCCGCAACAGGCGGAATATGGTGTTCGCTGGCGGTGGATGCTGTCTCATTCAAGAGGTCTAAAGGGTCAGGTTGGGCAGACTCTGAGCCCACGGAAAGAGCATCTGGAAGTTGTCACAATAGTAACATAAACAGGTGTACACTCGTTCGAAGCGCAGTGCGTTCGGATTTTGGTATAAAAACGTGGAACGATCATGAATAGCAAAACAGGTCTTGGACGTCGTCTGTTCGGATTGTCCGTTTTGGGGAGCGGACTGACCGGTCTTGTGAAGGTCGCTCTCGGAGAAACGCCAAAGACGCCACCGCCTGAGCCGATTCCGAAAGCCGCCTTGCCGAAAGCCTCTCCGGAAGCGGCGGCGCGCAAGAACAGAGGCAACCCGCGTACACTATGTTATGTTGGCGGATACACCAGATCTGGTCCGGCCGATGCGAATGCCAAGGGTATTACGCTGTTCGAAATGAACGCGGAAACCGGTGTTCTGACCCAGCTCGGCCAGATTACTCCCGCAGACAATCCTTCCTTCCTCGCTCTTTCTACGGATCACCGGTTCCTCTATGTCGTCAATGAGATCAGTGATTTCGAAGGGCAGAAGAGCGGCTCAGCAACGGCCTATTCGATCGATCAGCGGACCGGTGTCATCACAAAGCTGAATACTGTCGCGACGGGTGGAGCTGACCCTGCCTTTCTGAGTGTGCATCCATCCGGTCGTTATCTGCTGGTCGCCAATTATACCGGAGGCAGCGCTGCCGTTATCCGGATCGAGTCCGATGGAAGCCTCGGCGAACTGTCCGATCTCGTGCACAATACCGGCCCCAAAATGCCGGAGCGGGCGAAAGACAATCCTCCGGGCAACTATGCGGTCAGTGACCATTCTGCATCTCACATGCACATGATTCAGGCTGATGTGGCGGGCCGCTTCATCATTGGCTGCGATGCCGGACTGGACCGTGTCTATGTCTGGAAACTGGATCCGGAGAAGGGTGTTCTGACACCGGCGGCAACGCCCTGGCTGACAATGGAACCCGGCTCGGCGCCGCGTCATTTCTGCTTCAGCCCCAATGGCAAGGTCATCTATATTCTGGGCGAGCAGGATTCCCGTGTCATCGTCGCTGATTATGATCAGGAAACAGGGGCGATGTCCGTGCGTCAGACGGCGTCGACCGTGACGGCGAAATTCCGTGGCAGCACGCTTGCAGCTGAAATAGGCCTGCATCCTACTGGCAAGTTCCTTTATGTCACCAACCGTCTGGGTGATTCCATCGCCTGCTTCCGGGTGAAAGATGATGGGTCCATCGAGCTTTTTGACGAAGTATGGGAACGCGCCAATTATGGTCGTTCCTTTGCGTTCGATCCATCTGGCAAGTTCCTGTTCGTCGCCAATCAGCGTAGTGATTCCATCACGTCATGGCGCGTGAATCCTGATACCGGCAATCTGGATTTCACCTGGAACTTTACGCCGACTGGCACGCCCACTGCTTTTGCCTTTCTTACTCTGGACAATGTCTGATTCAGAAAAACTGTTTCCGGAACCGTTCTGTAAAAATCCCCACGCCAGATTTTCCGGTGTGGGGATTTTCTTGTTGTAAGGCATAAATATCCGAGAAGTGTTTGGTGAAGTTTTTCAAAAAAGCTTCGTAGAGCATCGCCTTCTGAAAGGAGCAATGCTCGGACTTCATCAATACTTTCAGTAATGCGGATCGTAAGCCTGTTTCTCGATCCATGCTCTTATGTCGTTCGGCCTGTCTACCCGCGCCATGCCCCTGTCGAAAATGAACTCTGCAAGACGGACAGCAGATGTCATGGAAACGTCGATGATGTCTGTCTGTGGAGGGAATAACCTGCCGCGTTCCAGCGCGACTTCATCGACCTGATCGGTCAGAGCTTTGGCGGCTTCAATAATCAGTTCATCAGTGATGATCTCAGGATGTGTCGCATACACAGCAAGACCGAGGCCGGGGAAAATATAGAAATTATTCGCCTGTCCCGGATAGAAAACCTTGCCGTCGATTTCGACGTTGGGAAACTGGATGCCACCGGCGAAAAGCGCTCGTCCTTCCGACCAGGTGTATGCTTCCTCCGCCGTGCATTCCGCGTTTATTTCCGGGAGTGACAGGGAAAATATGATGGGCCGTTCATTCAGTGTCGCCATCTCCTTGATAACGGCCTGATTGAAAGCGCCACCACAGGTTGAAACGCCGATCAGAACCGTTGGTCGGGTATTTTTGATTGTGGCGAGAAGATCCTTTGTCGGCGCAGCATCTTTCGCAAAGCGCTTCTGCTCGGGCAGGAGATCTGTGCGGGATGTTTCCAGAAGACCCTCCACATCCATCAGGGTGATGTGTTCGCAGGCCTGCTCGTCGGTCAGTCCTTCCAGCTTCATGGCGGAAACCAGCATATCAGCCGTACCGAGACCGGATGACCCTGCTCCGAGAAACAGGTAGCGCTGTTCGGAGAGTTTTTCCTTCTTGACGCGAAGAGCAGTCACCAGACCGGCGAGCGTGACCGCAGCCGTGCCCTGGATATCGTCGTTGTAGCACAGGACTCTGTCACGATATCTGGCAAGGTAACGCAGCGCATCCGTGCCTTTCCAGTCCTCGAAATGCAGACAGCAGCCCGGGAAAACTTCCTGAACGGCCTGCACGAATTCCTCGACAAATTCGTCGAGTTCTTCAATCGGAGGTGGTTCGCGGCGTGCGCCCAGATAGAGCGGGTCCGCTCTCAGGGCTGCATTGGTCGTGCCGATATCAAGCTGGATGGGAAGCAGGGAGCGCGGCGGGACTGAGCCGCAGACGGTATAGAGTTGCAGCTTGCCGATGGGGATGCCCATACCGTTCACGCCGATGTCGCCAAGTCCGAGAATACGGCCGCCCGTCGTCACGCAGATCGTTCGGACATCGCTTTCCGGCCAGTTGCGGAGCACTTCCGCAATGCGGCCTTTCATGTCGAGGGTGATGTACATACCCCGAGGACGCCGGTAGATGTGGCTGAACAGCTTGCAGGCCCGGGCGAGGGTAGGGGCATAGATGATCGGCACGAAACGGGCCGGGTCGGACCTTAGAACCTTGTAGAAAAGGGTCTCGTTCCGGTCCACCAGCGAGTTCAGATAGATATAGCGCTCGAGATCGTCCGGCTTGAGTTCGATATGGTGGAGCGATCGCTCCATCTGCCTGTCGAGCGTTTCAACGTGAGGCGGGATCAGCCCTTCAAGACCAAGAGTCTTCCGTTCCTCGACGGTAAAGCCTGTGCCGTGATTGACGTCGCCATCATTGAGCAGCGCCATGCCACGGAGCGAGGATTTCTGGGATGTCATGAATCAACACCTTTCTGTTCCAGTCATTGTCCCGGATCGCTTCTGTCCACAATGCTGGATTTTTTTGGTGTTGTCCAAAAAACGGATTTTATCCGGATTCGTAGGATTCTTTAGGGGTTTTCTAAGAGAGGCTGGTTTCCGGAGCGGCGGGATACGTTCAGTATATTGAACATATCCCGCCGTTTCTCAGCGAACCCGGCGTCGGTTGACCAGTTCCGTAACCACGCCGTGCAGCGTTCTCAATTCCTGCTCGGTCACTTCGCCGCGTGTGAAGAAGTGCCGCAGATTGCGAACCATTCCCGGACGTTTCTGCTCGTTGCGGAGGAAGCCGCAGTCATCGAGCTCCCGGAACAGATGACTCATGAAGTTTTCAAGCTCGCCTTTGGTGGCGACATGCGTTTCGTTGGTCATCAGTTCGCGGGGGGGCGTGCTGTCCTCTGTCAGCCACCACTCATAGGCCATGATCATCACCGCCTGCGCCAGATTCAGCGACATGAACGCCGGATTGAGCGGATAGCGGATCAGCGCGTCAGCCCGCGCCATGTCCTCGTTGTCCAGCCCGGCGCGTTCCGGGCCGAACATCAGCCCGACTTTCAGGCCACGATTGGTCGCTTCCCGTAGTTCGATAGCGCCACCACGAGCCGTCAGCAGCGGCTTGACGATATGGCGGGGGCGAGGGCAGGTCGCATAGACGTGATGCAGGTCGGCGATGGCGTCATCAACCGTCTCGAAGACTTCCGCCGCTTCAAGAATACGGTCCGCGCCGGAGGCCGCACGCCATGCCCGCTCCTGCGGCCATCCGTCACGCGGCGCGACAATCCGCATATGGAACAGGCCGCCATTGGCCATGGCGCGTGCGGTTGTGCCGATATTCTCCGCCATCTGCGGGCGAACGAGAATGACGACCGGACTGTTGCCAATCGGTCCGATATCGGCGCCGCCGTCACGCCCAGTCATGCGCGCCTCCATGTGGTGCCGCCGGGACCGTCTTCAAGTACCACACCCTTGTCAGTCAGTTCCTTGCGGATGGCGTCGGCACGGGCGAAATCCTTCGCCTTGCGGGCCGCCAGACGTTCGGCGATCAGCGCGTCGATCTCGGCTTCGGATGGACCATCACCAGCTTCGCCCCGGAACCATGCAGCAGGCTCCTGCATGAACAGGCCGATCATGCGTCCCGATACCAGCAGGTCGGCAGCGGCTTCACGGTCGCCAGCGAGTGCTGCGGTCGCCATGGCGTGCAGTTCGGTGATGGCTTTCGGCGTATTCAGGTCGTCGCACAGCGCGGCAAGGAATGGCTCAGGAATGTCACGGTCTTCCACATCCAGCGGCCAGAAACCTTCCAGCGCCCGATAGAACCGGTCGAGCGTACGCTTCGCCTCGTCCAGTCCCGCCCATGTAAAGTTCAGAACCGAGCGATACTGTGCGCTCATGAGCAGCAGACGCAGGGCTTCGACAGGACCTTTCGCCAGCACGTCGCGGATGGTCAGGAAGTTGCCCAGTGACTTGGACATCTTCTCGCCATCGACCAGCAGCATGGCGTTATGCACCCAGTAGTCGGCGAACTTGCTGCCAGGAAAGCAGCACAGGCTCTGGGCGCGTTCGTTTTCATGATGCGGAAAGAGCAGGTCGCTGCCGCCGCCGTGAATATCGAAACTGTCGCCGAGATAGCGATGCGACATGGCCGAGCATTCGATATGCCAGCCGGGTCGGCCGCGTCCCCAAGGCGAAGGCCAGCCGGGCTGGGTCGGCGTGGACGGCTTCCACAGCACGAAATCGCCCGGATCGCGTTTATAGGGCGCAACTTCCACACGCGCGCCTGCGACCAGATCTTCCGGATCACGTCCTGAAAGTGCGCCGTAGGATGGGAAGGATGCGACGGCGAACAGCACGTGGCCTTCGGCTTCATAAGCGTGACCGAGTTCGATCAGACGGGCGATCATCGCCACCATCTGTTCGATATTGTGCGTAGCCCGCGGCTCGATGTCCGGCGGCAGCATGTTCATCGCTGCGAGGTCTGTATGAAACTCGGCGGTCGTGCGGGCGGTCAGGGAGGCGATGTCCTCGTTGTTCTGTGCGGCTCGTGCGGTGATCTTGTCGTCCACGTCGGTGATGTTGCGCACGAACGTCACACGCGGATAGAGCCTGCGCAGCAGACGGGTGAGGATGTCGGCCGTGAGCATGGCTCGTAGGTTGCCGACATGCGGCAGGTCATAGACCGTGGGACCGCAGTAATAGACCTTCACATGCTCCGGATCGAGCGGTTCGAACGGAACTGTCGCTCGCCGCTGGCTGTCATGGAGCAGTAGCTGGGTCATCGTAATAAGGTCTCTGTCGTCCTGATGCTGCCGAAACGCCCGGAAGGATGCATGATCTCCGGACGGGCCTTTTCCCGCTCATGTTTATCGAACGCCAGCGGAAACCGGAAATCATCCCGCGTGGATGCCTTTTCACGCGTCGGAACGCAACACTGGAGCGCATGGCGAAAGGCCATTCCTGACGATTCATGCCGGACATGGGCTCGTATGGGTTCCCATTTCTCGTGGTCAGGTCGATGATGGTTCGAAGCAGGGGGAGGATGGAAAACAAAATAAGATGGCCAGCGCGAAGCAGAAAAACGCATGGTGGGGAGATTGCATCGCCGGTCTGTCTGAGGCCGCGCTGAGTGTGCCTCAGGTGATGGGCTACGCACGGATCGCCGGTGTGCCAGCCGTCATGGGACTGTATACGGCTCTCCTGCCGCCGCTCGTGTTCGCCGCGCTGGGCTCGTCACGCCATCTCGTCGTGGCGGCGGATTCAGCGACAGCGGCGATTCTGGCCGGTGGCCTCAAGTCTGTCGCGCCGACCGGAAGTGCGGCCTACATTGCGCTGGCGCCGGTCGTGGCGCTGTTCACCGCCGGGCTGCTGCTGATTGCACGGCTGTTCCGGCTGGGGTTTCTTGTGGACTTTCTCTCGCGCACGGTGCTTGTCGGCTTTCTGACCGGCGTGGGGTGTCAGGTCGCCATTTCCATGCTGCACGACATGGTCGGCATTTCCCAGAAAGGTGAAAATTCGCTGCTTCAGTTGTGGGGCGATGTGACCCATGTCCATGACGCCAGCCTGCCGACCATTGCTCTCTCGCTGCTGGTGGCCGGCTGCATTGTGGCGGCACGCCATCTAACGCCGCGTATTCCCGGGGCGCTGGTGGCCGTAATGGTAAGCATTCTGGCGAGTGCGTGGTTTGGCTTCCCGCATATGGGGATCGCCACGCTGGGACCAGTCAGCGGAGGCCTTCCGCGCCTCGGGGTGCCGCATTTCGGTCTGAACGAACTGTCGGTGATCGTGCCGACGGCTCTTTCCTGCATGTTCGTGATCATCGCCCAGAGTGCGGCGACGTCACGGGCCTTCGCCGTGCAATATGGTGAAACCGTAGACGAAAACGCCGACATTCTCGGGCTTTCGGGAGCCAACATGGCGGCGGCGCTCAGCGGCACATTCGTGGTCAATGGCAGTCCGACGCAGACCACGCTCGCCGTGCAGTTCGGGGCGAGAAGTCAGCGTGCGCAGGTGGTCGTCGCGCTGGTCACCGGTTTGATTCTGTTCTGCGCGACCGGTCCGTTACAGTATCTGCCACAATGCGTGCTGGCGAGCATCGTGTTCGTCATTGGTGTGGACATGATCAACATCTCCGGTCTGCGCGCCATCCGACGGGAAAGTCCCGGTGAGTTCCACCTTGCGCTCATCACGGCGGTGACAGTGGTGGCGGTCGGGGTGGAGCAGGGGATCTTTCTGGCGATCGTGCTGTCGCTGCTTCGCCATGTGCGACACAGTTACGAGCCGCATACCAGCGTGCTCCAGCCGGTCCGCGCCGGTGTTTTCGAGGCCACACGCTGTCACGCAGGGGAGGAAACCGAGCCGGGACTGATCATCTACCGGTTCGCGGCCGATCTCTTCTATGCCAACTGCACACGGTTCGCCGACGATGTGATGGAACTCGTCCAAACCGCTCCGCATCCGGTGTTCTGCATTGTGGTCGATGCGGGCGCCATTACGGATATCGATTATTCCGCGGCCGCCATGATGCGCGATCTTGTGGTGCGTTTGCAGGCGCGGAAGGTTGAGCTGTTTTTCGGACGCGTGAGCAATGACATGCGGAGCGATATGGTCCGTCATCGTCTGATTGATCTGATTGGAGAGGATCATCTGCTGGATGCGCTGCATCTGGCGATGGAGATGGCGAAGAAGAGACTGACGCAATTGACGATGGGAAAATGACTGACGCGAAGGGGCTTCTGCTTGCGCGATTTCCGGGCTGGCTTTGCTGCTCCCGGCTTCGTTTGCGAGAGAGGAAAGCGGTGGTCATTCCGCGTGAATGCGCCATCCTCCAAAACGGGGGCAGCGCACAGGAAGGCAGCACGGCACTGACGCGTCCAAAGGCGTGTAGCCGTGAGAAAAATCAGAATATGTGGAGGATTGAGCGCCTCAATCTGACCTGATGCAAACTGTCATATTGAGGACAGTATCAGGTGAGAAGCGCAATCAGAAAAGGGCCAGCCCCGAGTCTGTGCTGCGACACACGAAACAGAACTGACCCTCTGGCCTGCATAAAGGATACTGACTAACAACCTCCTAATAGCGGGCCTTGGCTCTTATGGCCAGCAAATTGGGCAGGAGTTTGGTGTTTTGTTGTATTAAAAATGTAACAAAACAAGGCGATTGGTGCAGAAGACTGCGCCTCAGGGAGCCGATTGTGGCATCAATACGTCAGCAAGAGGTGAGAGATAGCTGGCGAGTTTGACTCGTAGGGGCATCAGATACACCGAGCCGCCGCCTGCCCGCACTTCCCGGATGGCCTGCCTTGCAAACGCGATATTGGCGTCAAGGGTGGGCGCGAAATCGTGCGGGAAGACAATGTGATTTGTCGTCTCCCAATAGGAACGTGATTTCGGCCCGATGACGGGAGAAAATCCCCAGAAGACAGTCTCGTCCTGCAGCCATTCCCGGCAGAGATCGAGCATACGCATGTCAAAGAGAGGCTGGGTGAAGAAACCGCAGGCTCCGGCGTCCCGCTTGCGGGCCAGTTCTTCCAGTTCACGGTAAGGAGCGCGCCGATAGGGATCAAACGCGGCGTAGACTTTCAGATGCGGCGCTTCACGCACGTAACGCCGGATGATGGCGTCCGATGTATTCGGAAACACGCGGTGGCTCAGGTCCGCCGGTGGATCGCCCTTAATGATCAGGATTTCCGTCAGGCCCGGTGTGTCCAGACCGGGCAGTGGTCCTTTCGGATCGATATCGATGGCCCGGATGTGCGGAATGACCGAGCGGAAGCTGCTCTGCGCCATGGCGGCGGCGTCCCAGCTCCGAAGGGAAAACCGCTGGATATCGGGAATGTTGATCGTATCGACGAATGGCAGGCACGTGCGCAGATCTTGCACCTCGCGTCCGAGAATGTCCGCGTCGCGGGGAACCAGTTCGATGGAAACACGACTCATTTCAGGAGCCATTCGCAAAAGCTGTTCATGCGGCGCATCCTAAAACAGTTTGCGCCCGAAGGGAATCAGGTGGCCGGACGAGGCGGTTTTAAAGAAGATCGGGTCAGGGGCCTATGCCGAGCAGAGCCCCGTTGAAAGCGGTTCCAACCCGGCCTCACGTGCTCAGATCGATGTTTCCCGTTCCATGCTCTTGTGGAGGGAGTGCAGGCTGATGCTGTCCACCATCGCGCCCGCTCCCGATGTTTCAAGGCGCAGGAAGCTGAGAGGCGCGGATGGGTAGATCAGGGCCGTTCCTACAGAAAGACCGCCGTTGGCGAAGATTTCGAGCGTGCTTGCATCGAGAATGACGCGAATGGAGAAATGCCGGTCGTCAGGGTTGAGGACTGTCGAAAATTCCCCAGTGAAGAAAGGCTGGGCGAAGCCGCGCAGATTTCCGCGATCCAGCCAGAGTTGGCCGGAAAAGGCGTCGAACCCGATCGTCAGGGCTTCGCCCTGTTCATTGCCGAATGTGATGACGAAGCGCCCGGTGCGTCCTTTGTCGCCCGGAGGCAGTCCCGCAGGCCGTTCATCCACAGTCGCGCTCAGACTCAGGTCAAGGGCTGAACCGATGGGAATGGCGGTCTGCACACTGGTTCCGGCAGCAAGTCGGCGTGGCTGAAAGGAAAGCGACCTGTCCCACAGGGTCTCCACTCCACGGGGTTGCTGGGCCAGACGCAGCCAGCCGGCGAAATCCCGTTTCAGCGTCATGGTGCGTGGCAGGGTCATGCACCCGCGCCATGTCCGTGTCGGCAGTTCCTGACAGTATTGCCAGTTGCCGAACCATGCGATCGAGACAGCCTCGTCCTTCGGCATGTTGCTGTAGACCTGCAGCGCGTAGGCGTCCTTGGCGAAGTCCGTCAGGCCTATCACAGTGTCATCCGGCGTGAAGCGCGAGCCGTCGAAACTGCCGATGAAATACTGCGTGGTGCTGCCTCCCAGCGGCGCGCCCGGATTGACGGAGACGAACAGCACCCAGCGCGTCTCGCCGCCTTCGACCGGCACTTCCAGCAGGTTGGGGCATTCGTAATCGACGCCGAACAGTCCGGATGGGCCGAAATCGCTGAGATGCACCCAGTGGATCAGGTCTGTGGAAGCGTAGAATGCAATCTGGTGCAGACGGGATTTCGCTACCACCATGACCCACTGCCGTGTGGGTTTGTGGAAGATGACCTGCGGATCACGGAAGGAATTGCTGCCGAGATCCAGAATCGGATTGTGCTCGTATTCCGTGAAAGTCTGTCCCTGATCCTTGCTGACCGCGAGATACTGGGCCTGCTCGGTAGGGCTGGCGCGGGTGTAAAGCGCTACGATACCGCTTTCGCCGGACGCGAAGAGACCGGACGTGTTCTTCGCATCGAGGACGGCGCACCCTGTATAGGCTTCGCCAGCCTTGGTCTCGGGAATGGCGATTGGCTGATCCTGCCAGTGGAGAAGATCCGCGCTGGTTGCGTGGCCCCAGTGAACATGCCCTGCATACGGCGCGAACGGATCATACTGGTAGTAGAGGTGATAGCGCGTGCCATCGAACACCAGACCGTTCGGGTCGTTCATGAAGCCTGTGGTCGGGCTGAAATGGATCGAGGGACGATACAGCGTGTCGGCAGGCGTTTCCGTTGCGGGATGCATCAGCGCGTTTCCTGGTTGATCAGCCGGAGAGGGATGCGAAGCGTTGGGCTCGGCGTCATGCGTGTGATCCGGAGCCTGCGGAGGAAGAGGCGTCGTGGGGGTGGAGGGCGTTCCGGTCGTCTCGGCTGCATGAGCGGCAACCCCGGCAAGACAGCCTGTTGCGCCGAGTGTGACGAGTGAGGACAGGGCGGCGCGGCGTCCCGGACTGGAGAGTTCTGATCGGGAGATTTTCTTGTTTGGCATAAAACCGGTTTCAGAATGTGAACATGGAGGCGATGCTGACTTTTTTCGAGCGTCAGCTGACAGGCGCGGGAGTATTGGAAGGCGTTACTGCTTCTGGCCAGTGGGGGTGGCGCCTCGCCAGTTTCCTTCAGGGAGCGCCTTGTAAGCCATATCCGCATCATTGAATGCGTCAGTGACGGCAGTATAGGGCCGGAATATCAGCCCGCTTGCGGCGGGTGAAACGCCATGATCGACGGATTGTTTCGCCAGCCAGCGCATGGTCGCCATTGTCGTGACGCCCGGTCCCGTCTCGACCCAGACATTTTCAAACTGGCCCGTGCGGACAAAGCGTGAGACGTTGTCGAACATCAGGGTCAGAATGGCGTGTATTACCGGATTCCGGGGTGTCGCGATGATGAAGCCATTATTGATGCACCAGGGCTGACCGATGGCGTAGGTCAGCATGCAGTTGAAATCTGCTCCAGCAGCGATCCGCGTCAGAGGAGCATGCGCTGCGGTGTCCACATCGACATAGATGCCGCCGTATTCGTAAAGATCGCACAGACGCCAGAAGTCAGAGCGCATCGTGGCGTGGAAACAGGCGTCGAACAGGCGCGCTTTTTCCTCTCCGTAATGCTGCTGGATGAAGGCCCGGGCGGTTTCATCGCAGACCAGATGGTGTGCGAAGCCCGGATTATGCGTCTTCATGGTCTCGACAGCGCGTTGCACCTCTTCCGGCAGGGCGGGGGAATGCCAGTACTGGGCGATGCGGTGTGGTATGCCCTCCGGCAGAGTGTCGCCGTGAGATGGTTTTACCTGAGGAAGCCAGCCGCTATCGATGCCGGACGCCAGCAGCCCGAAACAGGGCATTTTCTCGCCACGATAGACGGCGGAGAGTTCGGGCGGGGCATCAGGGGTCAATGACATTCTCTTGCGGATTTCATGTTTCTGTCAGAGCGCTCACTATAGGTCTTCCATGAAGATTGAAAAGCGCTGTGGGATTCATTGGTTCAGGGGGCTTTCAGGCAGGTTCCGTTGTCAACTCGTGAAGGAGGTCACGCCGCTGCCAGAGGGGAGGGCTTCTGACAGGCCGGAAGCAGGAACACTCAGGCTGGGTAGTGATTCCGGATCACCTCGGTCACCCTGACGGTTACCGCTGTGCTGCGACCGATTGTGATACGGCACGTAAATTTGTTAAGAATGCGCCCGTTAACCTGCCACGAAGAAAGAGAGATGGCATCATGAGCAAGATCCTTCGCACAGAACCGAACCAGATTCTGTCCAAGGCCGTCGAGTATCACGGCTTTGTTTTCACACAGGGTATGGTCGCCCGTGACCTTACGAAAGACGCCAAGGGCCAGACCCAGGACATCCTTGAGCAGCTCGATACGCTTCTGGAAGAGCACGGCACGGACAAGACCCGTATCCTGCAGGCCCAGATCTGGCTGAAGGATATCAATGACCGCACTGCGCTGAACGAAGTCTGGAGCGCATGGCTGCCGGAAAACGGGGCTCCGGCCCGCGCCTGCGTGCAGGCTGTCATGGCTGACCCGAAGATGCTCGTTGAGATCATGCTGGTCACGACGAAATAAGGCTTCTTTCCCGCCTGCCGGTTTCGTGCAGGCGGGAGACTCTCTGCCGTATTCCTTTTGAGAATATCGGGTTTTTCCTTCTCTATTTCATGATATTTTTAATTTCCTCTTGGAAATTCTTATGATTCCGGAGTTCGCACTCCCATACTACATGAACCCGCCAACCCAACTTTTGCAATGCGATCAGCGTTTCTTTATCCCGTGCTCGATTGCGTTCAATTTTTTTTGTCCAATACTCTACGTTACTTTTCGGAATCCGTGCTCCTCGTGGACAATCATGCCCATGCCAAAAGCACCCATTCACGAATAAAGCCAATTTTCGACTTGGGAAAACCAAGTCTGGAGAGCCAGGAAGATCTTTACGATGAAGTCGAAATCTGTATCCCATTGCATGGATAAGCTTTCTGACGATCAGCTCTGGGCTCGTATTCTTCGACTTTACCGCCCGCATAGTCCGTGAACGAATGGGATCTACTTTCATCCATCAAATTCAATTCTGAGGCTTGGATCGCTTTCGCATTCAGCGATAATTTTATTATAGCGATCGATAATATCCCTCACTGCTGTCTGTCTGGCGTCCCGTTCAAACGTGCTCCACTCATAAACATTCGTCGCTAAAAACTGCTCGATTTCAATAATATCGAGGCGATCGTCTACTCCAACCTGCTTGGCGAGCGCTTTGGCGCCACCTACTCCGTCTTCCGTAGTCACAATAAGAGGACGCAAACCGGAACTGAGATTATCCTGGCATTTCCGAATAAGTGCTTCCCCAGGCGCTGTTGTGACATGAATAGCAACGTCTCCGATCAGAAAATCTCCTGAGCGATTCGATGGCGCATCCGCCACCGAAAAACCGTGATGAAGAATACTGCCTTCTGTGATTACATCTAGTTTGGCTCCGACCAAATGTTGCATGACAGCGCCTGCATACATGGTGCCGGAAACCTCATGTTGACGTTCTACGGCCTGCGCCAGAAGATCTCTTACACAAGCCCGTAAAGAACGGGATGGATCAAGTTTGAAAGTAAACGGGAGAGCATCAAAATACGCCTGAGCACGCTCTACCCAATATTTTTCCGCAGCATCCAAATCCAATAAATTGTGAGAATGCAGGTCGTTTAAAACATCAATGTATGCATTCATTCTCTCCATATTCCCTCGACTGGTTCTACCCCCTTCACTAGAGAGAATACGCTCAATGCCATGGTCTTTAAGTATTTTCTTTACCGCCCCACCACCCAATCCGGCGACTTGCCCTCCTTTTGTTGTTACGAACGAATTTTTATCTAACGGGAACTGCTTCGATGCCGCATTCCTCGTTAGGATCAGAGCAAGAGATAAAGACCCTTTTGACAAACCGATATAATCATCGTCAAACGCCGCCAATACGGCTCGTTGTGATAACATCATAAATCTTTCTCAACTCGTCGAATTGCCGTCATTTCTGAAACCTGTTCTATCGTGCCAGCACGTCGCACAACTGTCTGACGCATCAACTCACTTCCTCGCATTTCCATCCGAAAGTCGACATGATGGATTTCCTCGGCATATCCACCGAAAGCAGCATTAAAAGCCGCGAGAATTTCAACTTCTCCAATATCCCGTCCTTTAACAAAAGGAATAGAAATTGAAGGGATATTCTCAGGAAACAGATAGATACACGGAGGAGGCACACAAAAAGGACCAAGATTGGTCAACCGATCACCATCTACGGATTTTGGGCAAGGTCTACCAATTGTCGCGCAAACCATATCCCACAACAGCACCCCATCCACTCGCTGGTTCCGCGCAATCATTTCAGCGCTAAGACGTGTGTGAATGCCCGACCAAGCGTTTCGTTGAGGATCTGCACCAGGATTGGAACAGATACTCCAGATCACAAACTCATCAGCGAGTGGCGGTCGTTCAAAAATATTCGTGTTATTCCCATCAAGACAGCCCTTAAGGTCAATAACAGCAACACGTCCACTATTTAGACGAACAATATAATCATTACGGTTTGCATTATCTGTCAGATCCCATCCAGCAATAAAACCGCCGTCTTCCATATGATTCAGCGCATGCTGAACAAACTCTCGTTTGCCACGCATAGTGGCCGAAAACTGGCCACGGACACGCTCTATCGCGCCACGAAACAAACCAGACTGATAGAACTCTCGCTCATCCAAACCATGGTCGCCAAGTTTATGCGCTTCTGTTTTAAGTATTTCAGCAAACCTCTCGATTTGATCGCGCAATCCCTTGTTCTGTTTACAGGGAATAATGGTCATGCCGCTTCCTGTTTCCCTTCGGAAACCATGCCAAGTAACGGTTCCAGGATATGCTGCGCCAGATGACGAACGACAGGCACAGCTACGCCATCCCCTGTCAGGTGATAAGCTTCATTATAATTCTTAGGCAGCTTGTAATGATCTCCGAGCCCCATCAGCCTTGCTGTTTCACGAGTGGAGATTAGCCGCGACCGAACCTTCCGGCCGTCAACAACAATAATTGTCTGACGGCTTGAACCCCCTGCCGGCGTCCGAAGACAACCTGCGATATCGTCAAACCGCACTTCAGCACGCTGAACTTTCGCCCCGTTTTCATCAAGACGTGTTCGTCTATAGATGGCTCCCACCATACGCCTGCCCGCACGTTTTGCAGCATTTACTTTGGCGAGATTGGTGGCAGACATCATCGAAATCAATCTTTCGGTTTCGCTGGCTGTATGCCAAGGCACTCCAGTAGGCGCCTCCTCAATCAGATCAGCGAAAGTTGTATGCCGATGCGATGGAGTAGGAATATTCCACCACAAAAATTGAGTTTGCGCCTTTTTTGATATTCCCTGAACAGCCCTCTTCAATCCATTGGTGTGAAACGGGTCAAGCGGTTCAGGAGATAACAATGAAGGATGAATTTCGACATCCTTATGCACCCCGATCATGAACAAGCGAGGACGTGACTGAGGCACAAACAATGAGGCGTTGATTACGAGCGCTCCATACCGATATCCGGTCTCGACAAAAGTCCGACAGATAGCGTCGAAATCCTGTCC